>JASAND010013762.1:0-13156 GCA_030248195.1 Trissonchulus latispiculum
GGGTCTTTCCCATTATCCCCCCCATAGCTTCGTAGAAATACTGAAGATGCACAATTTGACGGATTGAGTTGAAATTTGGTAGGGGTAGGTTTTCGGACCTGCTGATATCAAAAATGCAAAAATTTAAAAAATTTAAAAAAATTTAAAAAATTTTAAAATTTTAGTTTGGTAAGGGGGACCAAGGGGAACCGAAAAATTTTTTGAAAAAATTTTTGCTGAAAACTTGCATACACGGGTTTTCTGGGGCGCTGATCACGAATCTGAAGTCAGTTTTTCGATTCAGCTTTTCGTTAGCTTAATATAAGCTAAAGTTTTAAGCTTACGATGTAAGCTTATCCTGAGCTAACGAAAAGCTGAATCGAAAAACTGACTTCAGATTCGTGATCAGCGCCCCAGAAAACCCGTGTATGCAAGTTTTCAGCAAAAATTTTTTCAAAAAATTTTTCGATTCCCCTTGGTCCCCCTTACCAAACTAAAATTTTAAAATTTTTAAAAATTTTTTAAATTTTTAAGCTTTTTGCATTTTTGAAATCAGCAGGTCCGAAAACCTACCTCTACCAAATTTCAACTCAATCGGTCAAAGTGTGCATCTTCAGTACTTCTACGAAGCTATGGGGGGGATAATGGGAAAGACCCCATATACATACATACATGATTCCCTACGTGTAGTCATTGCTATTCTGTCAAATCAGTGCATTTATTAATTTTTGTAAAGAAAATTCCCTCGTCGTTATCGATCGATATCCCATAAATGTGCGAAGCATCTAAAAAGAGTTTTCGTTCAGGAAACACCGAAAGTTTCATTGTTCAATTTCTAATCTCAGGATATTAAACTTTTCAGACACTAAGCAACACTGCAGTTATCAAGAAGATTTAAAAAACATAGCAAAACAGTAGAAAAAACAATTCTGTAGTACAGCGGATAGGTAACCCTTTTCGAAACAAGGCCCAGAAATTCCTTTCCGGAAACTGAATAAACATGAAAATGTGAAAGTAAATTGATTATCATGTGAAAGGTTGAGATCAGGAAGAAAACCTGGAATACTTCTCCAGATCGGTGAAGTGTAAATTTTGTTGCAAACTTTTGTTGGACGTCATTCAGATCTAATCACATTAAATGAACTGGGCGTATTCGTGTCATTTTGGCACTTTGACTAAATACGAATCCGGGAAGTGAAGGGGGCTCCACAGAGTGAAAATTAAACTTTTTCAGAAAAGACATCTTCAAGTTCCTCAGCTGGAATCCCACCTTAACATTTACCCCAAAGTTTGATCAAATGCCTAAGAATAAGCAAAACGTTATGGTTATGCCATAGCTCCAGCCGCAGGCAGCTGCGCGAGGACGCGCGTATGTAAGCGTCTGTGAGCGTGAATCCGCTACAATGGTATTTAAATCGCCAAAACGCCATGCTACAGTGCTACATTCACTTCTTTGAGCGTTCACGGACTACGAAATCGCGTTAATACATAAGGCAACGAAGTGCTTAAGTATTAGACGTGTGAAAGGAAAACCTACGGTCTGCGATGGAAAGTAACCATTGATGCTAATATTTCTTACTGTCGTGTGTCGTGTAGAACTTCAGGTTTCAACTAATGTTTCATTGTAATCACTTCATTGCGCCGCTTGGTTTGTTAACAAATTCGTGACTGCTTTTAATATATTTCTATTGGGAAAGATTTACCTAAGGTGATTTATGACCGAGTTGGGGCAGATAACCAAAATCTTGTTAGACGCGGGACAGTGGTTCAGGTCAGTACAGTAGCATACCCTGAAATATTTCAAAAATTTCCTGTACCCTAGTGTCCTGGCCGGTCCTGTAAACGTAGGTACTCTTAAGGGGAAGTCCTGTCAAGTTCAAGCTGATATGGGTCTCTGGAGGGTCTCTTTCAGATTATCCCCAGTACTAAAATTTTAAAACTTGACCGATTGAGCTGAAATTTGGCTTAAATATGTTTTCGACCAGCTCAAATACAGTAAAAAATTTTCGATTTCGCGAATTTCGATTTTTTTCAATTTGCAAGAGGGAATCAAGGCGGAAACAAAAAAATTTTGCCTTTGATTTTGCTGAAAAGTTGCATACAGGGTTTTTCTGGGTCGCTGAACAAGAATCTGTAGTCCGATTTTTGATTCTGCTTTTCATTAGCTGGATATAAGCTTAAGCTTAAGTTGTAAGCACATACTGGGCTAACGAAAAGTTGAATCTAAAAACGGACTTCAGATTCGTTTTCAGGGACCCAGAAAAACCACTGTGTGGAACTTTGCAGTAAACTATCAGAAAAAACCTATCGGTTCCCCTTGGTCTCCTTGCGAATCGATAAAAATCGAAATTGGCGAAATCAAAAAATTTTTTGGTATTTGAACTGTGGTGGAAAACATACCCGAGCCAAATTTCAGCTTGATTGGTCGTTTTACAATTTTTAGCACTGGGAGATCTGAAAAACCCTACCTGGGACCTGTAGCCGAGCGGTTAAAGCGTTCGACTGCAATCCAGCTATCTTGCCTTTCGATCTCCGCCCCGGACACTTTTCTTCACATTTCTTTCTTAATTTCTGCCTCAACCACTAAAGACAAACGGAAGTTGCTCTTTCACACGCACACAGAGAAGTTTTCTGTGCAAATTATGTAGTAAAATTATACTTCAGGAAAATTAAGAAATTATTGTAAGTTAAGATTGGTCATTGACGAAAATTTGAATGAGTGTGACACTGGGATATTTAAGCTTAAGAAGAGGCAAGCCCATTAAACAGTTAACTTAAACTCTACTTTGCTCTAATCTACGCTTTCCTAAAAAATTCCTCATCAACAGCTGATGAAACAGCGGATATATAAGTATAGATGATTCATTGTTTTCCATCCACAATTATAGTTTATCAACGATTTTCTTGTATCTACATGCAATTCACTTGGCATTAATACTTTACTAATTTGCATAAAAACCAAAACATAAAATATAAGCATAATCATTTCACCACCCCAAAGTCTATGTTTATTTCTAGGCACTTTTGACACGGACAACACGAATGGTTTTCTTGGCGTTCCGGGTGGGACAGGGACAGTATTGGGCGTCGTTTCCGGGTTGACCGGGTGGACCGGGCATTCCGTCTCCGCCCGGAGGCCCGTCCATTCCCGGATTTCCGGCATCACCCGCGGGTCCTTCGGGGCCGGGTCCCCCAGGACCCAATTCCGAGGCATCCATACCTGGGGGACCCTCAGGGCCGCCGGGACCTGGGGGACCTTTTGGGCCGGGTTCTCCTTTTCCACCACCCCCAGGTTGCCCGGGCGTGCCCATCATTCCCGGCATTCCGGGCATGCCCGGCTGACCCAGTGGACCCGGATTTCCGGGTGGACCTGGGGGTCCGGGAATTCCGTCCATAGCCGGTGGCCCGGGTTCACCGTTGGGTCCTGGTGGACCTAAAAGACAGAATAAAATAAGTTTCTGAAATCCACATAAGCAAAACTATTAAGGCAAAGCAGCATTAGAGCTAAATTAGCCATGCCTCAAATAGTCGTCAACAGTTACGTATTCACAAACTTGGCTTCACAAGATCATTCGTCAACGACAATGATGCTACCAAAACTCTACCAACTCCATAGTCTGACGAAACTAGCGCATATACAAGGTTGGCTTCACGAAATCATTCGTCAAGGCTAAAGATGCTACATCCACTGCAACGCTTGTCACACTCTTATGTATTATGTACTCTTGATCTTACAAACCTGACGGTCCGGGTGGACCATCGGGCCCTGGTCCACCACCAGGGCAGGGCGGGCAGCCGCCGTCTTCGCTCTCTTCCTCGCCCTGCCCAGGATTTCCATCTCTACCGTCCATTCCGTCCGAGCCCGGTTCTCCCGGCTGCCCGGGCATTCCTGGTCCGCCCGGAGGTCCAGGTGGGCAGCTGCCCGCGGCTGAGGCATCGCATTCTGAAACAGGAATGAAAGGTGAGGGCTGTGAAGTTACTGTGGAGCTAACTTCAAGGGGTAGAAAATATTTAATCTTTAACATGATTTAGTGGCCAAATATGTTTCCAATATATTCTCACTTCATCCTCGAAATACTTATTGACATTGGCTTTTGCGTGCCGAGCATGTACCTGCAGCTGATAACAGAGAGCCTGCCTGCTGTCACACTCTTATCTATTATGTACTCTTGATGGGGATTCATTGAAAATTTTGCACCTTGCAATTTAAATCCGCTTTTCCAGAAAACAAGTCGACTTACGGCAACCGCCCCCTCCATTCCCGCCGTTCCCGTTTCCATTTCCATTCCCGCCGTTTCCATTTGTGCCATAGTTTTGTCTTTTGTATCGGAAGGCAACATCTTGACTGTCACTGGTTATGTGGATCATCTCGCCCCAGAGATTGTCAGCTTTGCTCTAAATAACATTTGAAAACAACGTTGGATAAAATTGATGAAATTGATGAAATGCTCAGTTGCTGATACACCTGTTAAATATCAGCGTATCACGTGAACTCTGAAAGGTTGAAATCAGCGTAGTAAGCTACAGTTTTGCTATTCGGTTAGTAGTTCTCAGCTCTTCAGCATAAGACTTTTCTATACTATATTTTTCTGATACTTTTCTTCACATCCTTCAACAATGACCTCTACCTTTTACCCAACAGCAATTGTATCCAAGGGCCGTTTCAAAGAAAGGGTAGAGTAGGGTTAAAATTAACTCGACCCTTTTCATGAAAAACTCAAAAGGGGGAATGTCAAGGTTGAGCGTAGTTAAAAGGAGGAGGAGTTTGAGGAGTTAAAACAGTCAATCTTAACTCTACTCTACTCTACCCTTTCTTGAAAAGGCCGTTAAGAACTCAAAATTCCAAAAGTCCATGTGGGGTTCGAACTGCCGATATTTTTGGAAAAAACTGCTGAAATGCTACTCATTCAATATGTCTAGCGTTGAAGAGAAAAAAATTTCCCTATCACTACCAGTGACATAGAAGTTATGTGCTCTTCCCTCACGGCTGCGTAGCGGAGCGGTAGTATTCCTGTTTTGCCAGCGGGAGGTTTATGGTTCAATTCCCGGTACAGCGAATGTTTTAAAATAAATTTTAGGCTTACAGAAACTTTCAGTACTGTACCTTAAACTTTGACATTTCCTCCATAATATCGTCCTGAAGCTGAGAGGCCTGGTGGAAAACCATCGGGACAAAAATTAGACAAGACGTGATTACAAAACCGCTCAGCGCGACGGCAATTATGATCACAAATCGACTGGTAACGATTCCTGGATCGGTCATGCTGGCCCTGAAATTTAAAATTAAAAATTTAAATTAAAATGCTGATTTTTCTCAGTTGGGTTTTCGATGATCGGTTTCAACCAAATCTTTCACAAAAACTGGCTGAAACCCTGAATTTTTAAAATCGGGCACCGGATTTCTGAACAATCCGGGATCCGACATGGTGAACCTGAAATTTAATTTAAAATTTTAAATTTAGTGCAAATTTACTTAAAATGATATATGTTTAAAATCCAGGACAGGATATCTGGGATCTTTTCAGGAACCCCCGTCCAGATTCCACAAAACTTGACCAAATAAGCTGAAATTTGGTATAGGTATGTTTTCGACCACGCTTAGTTTGAAAATTGCAAAAATTTTGATTCGCGAAATTCGGTTTATCGATTCGCAAATGGGCACCAAGGGGAACCCAAAAATGTTTTGTCTTCGATCTCTCTGCATATAAGAGTAATAAACACAAATCTGAAGTCCGTTTTTCGATTCAGCGTTTCGTTAGTTCAGAACAAGCTAAACTTGTAAGCTTAAGATGAAACCTGTTGAAAGGGAGGGCCCTTAGTAACCAAGTAAGAAACTTAAAAGAAAAGTAAGAAAAAAGTTAGAACTAAGTAAGAAGGGGCCAAAACGAGCAGAATTTAAAGGTTTTGACTCGTATAACCCCCGGCAATTGAGTTGAAATGAAGTTTTGAGCTCTTTTTAGCCCCTAGCGCGAAAAGCTGACTTTAAATCAAAACCTTAATTGAAACAATTTGAAAATAGCAACTCTAAAAGGAAACTGAATCTCACCTGGAGACTGAAATTGTCGTCAAAAGGAATTGCTAGTGTGAAACTGAGCTGTTGAAAACTGCTGAAAACGATGAAAATTTATAGTATTTCTAAACTGGGAGATGAGTTTATGACTTCCTAAATCAGAGACCGTTTTCAGGGCAAAAGGCATCAAATTGGTACCATAAAATTAAGGTCTGAGTTAATTACCAGATTCGGCAAATGTCAAATTTCAATTTAAAATTGTGTCCAAAAGTTTAATTTCAATGTGTCTAAATGACAGTTTGGTGGAATTTTACTTCTTCCCATGCTAAAATCAGTTCAAAAATCCTATTTAAAGTTAAGATGGAGTTAAATTTAATGACCAAAAACAGGCTAATGTTTTCAACGCTGTTGTTTAAACCGCAAAAACTGTGGCCAAACTGCTTTGTTTTTAGTCCGTTTTTTAATTGGAAAATTCGGTCTTTCCAGAGTGTTTTAAAACTGACCTTTCGCATTAACCTTAATGTTCTGGGGTGATGTAACTTTTACGCGGAGCATCTGCAAAAACAAAAACGTTTTAAGGGTTCTCCTTTTTCTGTAATTGGGGACAATTTGGTAGCTGTGTAAGTATACTACCTCTGTTTAGGCTAATTTAATTAGTGAAAAGGTTAACACGGAAATTTGCGATCCCAGATTGTTGCAAAGTCGTCAAATAAGTTTAACAAAAGTTTAACAAAAGTTTAAAGAGACTTTAGCCTATGACTGAAAGTTGACTTAGTGACAACTGTGAAAGTAGAAAAATCAAGAATGAAAAAGGAGCCTCTGATGGCGCCGTAGTTTCTTACTGCGCTAGAAGTGGAGGATCATGTCAAGAATAGAGCATGCAAAAATAAGCTCTAGCACCCTATTTCAAATCCCTCCTGGTCAATTTACCGAGACTTTCAAGGGGTGGCTGCTCGTCAGATGGGGCTACCACAGCACCTCCATTACGGTGGATTAATGGAGGGCCTGATAGCCTAGTAGAACACCTCGGGTAATTGCGATGGCAATTATTCAGTGTCAGCATCCCCCTTCCTTCAAAAATACATACGGTCTAAGTGGAGTACCGGCTGGGTGAAGTGGCTGTACAAAAAAGTGAAAAATGAAAAGATAAATATTCAGGCGAGAATTGAACCACCAGTCGGCTAATCCGTAGTCTAAAACCTCACCCACCAGTCTAAACTCTTGGGTTGCTGCTTACGTTTTGGTTTCCCTGATTTCAACATTTACCTAAAAGTTCTCCGCAGAAAAGCGAAGCCTAAATCATCAGCTGACTGTTTGTGAAATGTTTGGCCATTTTTCGTTAATGATTAAACGAAGTCGTTTAAAAAGAAAACAACACCTCAGATTAAACGAATGCACCAAGGATTAAAATTTGAAGCCAACTAGTTAGTTCAACGAAATTTTTCATCGTTAACATTTTAATTGTCTATGAACGATAGAAAAACCGTTGTGGTGCTCGAAATTTGTGCTGGAAAAGAGGGTGGTGGAGAGACGAAGGTCACGGACAGAGAACATGAAATGACTGTTTTGCTGTTTCCTCTATCAGCTCCAATTTTTGATTTTTTGATTCATAACTTTAAACGTTTGCATGCCGGCATACTGCAGGCTGATGAATTAGAAAATTTAAAAAAATTTAAAAAACATTAAATTTTAATGCTGGTAAGAGGGTACCAAGGAAATAAAAACATTTTGTCCCAATGTTACTGAAACGGTGCATATCAAAGTTTTCAGGGACGCTGAGCACGGATCTCAAATCCGTTCTTCGATTCGGTTGCTTACCCTGAGGTAACGAAAAGCTGAATCGAAAAAGAGATTTCGGATTCGTGCTCAGAGCGCAGAATACCCCTGTATGCAAGTTTTTAGCAAAAACATGGATAAAGAATTTTTTCTCCCCTTGGTCCCCCCACCAACTTAAATCTCAATTTTTTAAATGCTTTAAAATTTCAAAGTTTTTGCATTTTTGAAATCGCCAGGTCAGAAAACTTACCCCTACCAAATTTCAACTCAATCCGTCAAAGTTTGCTTCTTCGGAGATGTGGGGGAGGCTTTATGGGAAAGCCCCAGCTTATAACTGTTTAATCTAGAAAAAAGCTGAATCGACAAGGGCCTTTTCAAGAAAGGGGCATTGTAGAGTTAAAATTAATTCGATTCTTTTCCAGAAGGCGTTAAAAAAGGAAATCTCAAGCTTGAGTGAAGTTAAATCTAGTTTTTTACAGCCACTTCACCCAAGTCGGTGCTCCGGTTAGGGTAGTGCCAGCTAAGAACGTATACATTTTTGAGTGAAGGGGTATGCTGACACCAAATAATTGTCATAGCAATTACCCGAGGTGTTCTACAAGGCTATCAGAACTTTCATTGTTTTTATCTGTTTTTGTTTCTCTCTTTCCCTGTTTTTATCAATTTATTTTTAGTTTTTGCATAGTGTGTGTTGATAATTTATTGGTAATATTGGTTTTTGTTGGTGCATTCAGTGCTTAGTTTTGCATAATGCAGGAGTTATTTTCAAATCACGTGGTTCGGATTTCTTAAACTGTCTTAAATATTTAAACTTAAACTAAAAGAAAAGACACAATTTAACTCCGAAATTTAGCTTCGAAGTTGGAAACTGTACATAATCTCTCATTAATGTAGTCGCATGTGTAATATACAACTGTGGAACAAACAGAAGCTAGTTCTGATCAATGTTAAGCTAAAAACTTAACCTTTTCAAGAAGTCCTCTATAAAAAGTCTTGAATTTTGAGCATATCTCAAGTTTTACTTTTCATGACTTATTCAAGTTCATACATGCATATTAAATGCGATTTAGCATTAAAAATTAGTTCCAGATCAATAAAATTATTTCAAAATGCATGTTTTTAGTTTGAACTTGTTTTATCTTTTCATATTGCAGGAAGGTCAGAATTACCCAGATAACTTCTATTATCATCTCTACTTCAGCCTTTAGTTCATTTTATCACAGATGATCCCAATTTAAGGGGGGGGTCCATTTTTGGCCATTTTTCCTACTTTCTCCGATCTCGCTGATTTTCACATATTTTATTGTGTAATTGGTATATTTTAACGAGTTTTTAAAATTAGAGTCGTAAGTCTTACGGTTGTCGAGTTATTTCACCTCAAAGTTGAGATTGCATGTGTTAAACATAGGAAATATAAAAAGTTGTCGTTTTTTCCGTACGCCAAAAAACTCTCCCGACAAACGTTGCTGAATCTGCATAAATTATACATCAGAATAACGCCAAAATGTTAAACAGCGGTACTCTGGAATTAGAATTTTAATATAGGCTTTTAATATTTTTTAATTAATTTTTGAAGGATTAAAATTTTACACGACTTGAGCATCAATTCAAATTTTAATCCTTTAAAAATTAATTAAAAAATTTCAAAGGCCTAAATTAACATTCTAATTCCAGGGTACCGCAGTTTAACTTTTTAGCGTCACTTTAATGTATGATTTGTCCAGATTCATAAACGTTTGTCGAGAGATTTTTGGCGCACGCGAAAAAAGGCAACGTTTTAAATTTCCTATGTTTAACACATGAAATCTCAACTTTGAGGTGAAATTACTCAACGATCGTAAGACTTACGACTTACGTAATTTTAAAAACTCGTAAAAATATACCATTTGGACAATATAGAATACGTGAGAATCAGCGAGATCAGAGAAAGTCGAAAAAATTACCCAAAAATGAACACCCCCTTAACTATCCCCCTAAACAAACGAGTTAGGGGAAAATAGTTAAAGAGATCCCACGTTACTTTCTCTCCAATCCTGTTTTCAGATAGAGTTTTGCACCAGCTTTACAGTTTCAACTACAGGCTAAGCTAGAAGTACTTTTCAAAGTAGCATACAGTTAGCCAAATCACTTGTGCATGCGAGCTAGATTCGGCCTTTATAAACCATGACGCTAGGTAATTTATTTTATATGTTCAGTTATGTTTCCCCTATCAAAATACTAAATTCTAAGTTAACTTTTTACAGCCACATCACCTGCTCCGGTTGGGGGTAGTGCCAGCTTAGACCGTATGTATTTTTGAAGGATGGGAGATGCTGACATTGAATAATTGCCATCACAATTACCTGAGGTGTTCTACAAGGCTATCAGACAGTCCATTTCTGACGGACGGCCAACCATTCAGAGACTCGGTAAATTGCCCAGGAGGGATTTGAAATAGGGTGCTAGAGCTTATTTTTGCATGCTCTAAACTTGACATGATCCTCCACTTATAGCACAGTAAGAAACCACGGCGCTATCAGAGGCTCAAATTGATTTTAATTAATGACAAACAGATCGCAAGGTTCTATGTTTTGTTAAAAAAGTTTTAAAGATTTTAAGACAGTGCTAAGATCTGCAGGTCTCCGCAGGCGTATCAATCATCCACTGTTCAAAAATCGTGCATACCAGTTTTCCAAGATGAAAACTTTTGCAGAAGTTTGTCTTCCCTTTTTTAGTGTAATCATGCAAAATTTTAACCTTTAAAATTGTCCAAAATCAATTAAACATATTCTGACAAGTAGTTTTTTCATCATACTAGTTTTTCAGTATTCTTTTGGTGAATCTTTTGGAACAGTCAGATGTTTATTATACTTTCTCTTGTGTGGGCTATTATTTTCGTACATTTCGTCATATTTTTATACATACTTAGCTATTTGTAAAAAACTAAAGCTGAGAAATCGTACACTATTATCTTGTAAATTAATATAAACCCTCCCGTATTTCAACTAGAATACGCCAATTTTTGCAACATCATGAAAATGAAAGCAACTTGTATGGTAGAAATTTATATGGTAGAAACTAGATTCAATTCTCTCAAAGCGTTCCACGGTTTGCAAAGAAGTGTGAGCGAATTAACCAAATTCTGATCTATGTGTTCTTCGTGGCATCGTCTCATGTCTAAGGTTAGATGATTGGCCTTTTCTTGACACGAGTGCAGTTAAATGTTTGAATTCATCAAGCATAAGACTCCACAGGTAGCCCTTTTGTGAAATAACACCATCTTTGCTGCGTTAAGATTCGCGTCCTCGTGCCACAAATTTTCCAATCGGAAAAATGGTTGCATTCTGATTGGCTAATTCGTAAGTTCCCAAATTCCCAAACGGAATTCGGAATTTTTCTTACTTTTCGTACTGACACCACTTCTAGCCGGGGTGTGCCAACTGGAGTGGGGAACTAAAACACTCCATATTGATTGAAGGTAATTTTTCAGAATAAGTTGAGACCTGTACAATCTTACAAGCCCCCCGATGGGAAATTCTAAGGCCAGATTCAAGCACCGATTCGCAGTAGCAAAACTAAGGCAATTCCAAGTTTAATAATTGACTCTTGGTTTTAGGATACAAAAATACAACTTTGGCTTTGCAGCGTTTCAGTGCATCTATCAAAGCATTTTGAGTACACTGTTATAGCGAGTTGTAGCCAACACACCTGAGATCAGAACAACCTTTTCAAGAAAGCGTAGAGGAGAGTAGAGTTAAAATTAACTGTTTTAACTCGTCTTAGGCTTGAATTTCTTACTTTTACTCTTTTATGAATAGGATACAGTTAATTCAACACACTAGCTTTACCTTTTCTTGAAAAGGGATCTTACAGAATAATTTCACAAATCAAAATTTGATTTTTTTGACAGCCTTCCACCACAGTTTTACAGTATTTCCATCCCAAATTAACGATTTTTAAATGAATTGGTGAAAAACTCACAAAATCAAAGCAACTGATTAAGAAAAATTTTTTCCAGAAAATAGCTGACAAGGTCGGAATTTTGCTCACTATTTTTGGTAGACTGAGCAATTTTTTTTGTGCTATACAAATGGAAATCTTTTTGATCAGCTGGAATCTTGGTTAAAGATATTGAAATTTTCTGGAATCCTGCAGAATATGTTGGAATCGGGCTGGCTCGGCCTATAAATTTAGATTGACAGCTTTTGATGTGTCTAATCCTACGGAATCTCGCTATAAACGCAAAATGACTAACTAATCTAACTGCGTTTGTAGCCTATGAAATAAATCTAGCTTTTTGCTGAAAATATCTGTTGCTAGCTTGCGAAGTATAGAATTTTACTGTGTCTGAATTTCTGAATTTTTTGATGACTATTTTTGATTATTTTAGTGTTTATTTGATTGACCATCTATTTTCAGGTCAAAATGCCCACCTGCAATTTTACTGACTAGATTTTGCTAGACATTAAACTATTTAAATCCCAAGATGTCTTCTTTTTGAAACTCCCACAAATTGTGGTACAGATTTGACGGATTCCTCGATACAGCTGGTATTGAATAACGTCTAGATTCTAGAGGTTTTTCATGCCTTTAAAACAGACAGAATAAAATCTTTACAGGCAGAAAAGAAAGGAATACCATCCTTTCAGTTAATTCAAACCTAAAGAACAGCTTCTTCTGTCTATAAGTGCGTTTGGTAGACCAAACAATCTGCTGTGTTTCAATTCGTAGCTTTCTGATCAGCGCTGATTTTAATTATTATCAAGAGTATATGATAACAAAAATAATAAAAATTGTAACAAGCGACACACTCTTAGTTATTAAGCTAAAGACATCATATGCAGGATAAGTGCTGACCTCCATCCATAAATTGGACCTCTGGGACTGTGGCAAGGACTAACTTAGCTTTTCCAATATAAAACTTTAGTTTGACTTTGTAGTGCTCCATCCTTCGGTGAAAGTAAATGAAAAATGTGTGCATATATAGATACTGCAAACTGCTTAATCCCTACAAAAATTGAATGATAAATTAAACAAAATTAGTCACCAGTCAGCATGTAAAACAAATATTATAGTAATTGAAAAATCTTAAACCACTGAACTTCATTCAAGACAAGGCAGTAGCTTTGTTTGCTGTTGGTCACTGATTTGAACGTGTGCATGAAAAGAAAACGAACGGGCAGAGCTAAATTTTTAACCATTTAACCATTTTTACCGCTGTGCCGCACTCAGCGAGTTAATTTTAACCCTCCCGTTTCCACTCCTTAAACTCTGCCCGTCTTTTTAATCCAGCGAGAGTTAAAAGAGTTAAAACAAACAGCGTTGAAACTAAGGGTGTGGATAAAACCCGACTCCGGCCCCGGCCTTGGCGCAGACGCACCTGGCTAACAGCAATGCATAACAGAGTGTGGC
>JASAND010013763.1:0-26180 GCA_030248195.1 Trissonchulus latispiculum
CCCAAGCAGTTCTGACGTACGGTTATTTCAGTCGCCCCTTTAACGTACCTATATAATTGTCTACCTACTTTGGAAGAATATTTTGTATGCGTAACACTTTGTATGAAAGGTTGCAGAGAAATTATATTGCACAAGTGTGAACGCATAGAAAAAAGTCTACGTTACCTAGGGTCAACGGTACTCTATTCTATGATTTGCTATAACATGCAAAACTGATTACGAAGGCAAAATTGCGACCAGTCCAATTGCCAGAAGAACCCCAAAACGACGAGGCCCCCAACTAGCCGAAGAGACGCGCAGGCAAGGCGCGACAATACCCGCATAGAAAGTCACAAAAAATAGAAATATAAAATGTCATGGCCACAAAGCATGGCAACACAGAGCTAGTTACCGGAAGAACCGGTGCATCGGAGACAGCACCAAGACAAGAGGCCAACCTGCGCGAACAGCCAGGTCCACCCTCCACTGAACAGCGGCCAAAGTCACAGAGACCAGCAGGTCTCACCAAAACAGCCAAACGGAGGCTGCGCCGCAACCACCAACCCAATGACCAGCTTCAACACCATTCACCCTGGGGGCAACCTGGGCACCAGAGAAAGGGGGTCGGCACCGGGCAGCCGGAAAGGGCAGTGGCAGGAAATTATGCAAAAAGGAATAAACATGACATTGTTTAGACGACATAATTACAGACCCATCTAAGATTTGGGAAGCTCCAGACCAAAGTGTCGCCGCGCCCCAGCCAATGGGGCGCCGGCACAACGGCCTGTACTACATCAAAGAAAGGCTCAAGGCTGATTAAAACGGAATCCAAAAAGAAAAGAATTGTATCGCGCGTGGGGCTCTCCCACGAGGCATAAGGAGGTCGCAGCACTCGAAAAAGAGGGTGAATAACGTGCGGAGAGCAAAATTTAGAAAAGTCTGATAAAAAGTGTAAAATTAAAAGAGACCTTAAAGATTTTGAATAAGCTAATTTAAAGATTTTGAAAATCAGAAAATGAAGGTAATACAATAAGGAACTACAAAAGAGAATAACTCAGAAGAAACGCAAAAGGACAAATTTATTCTAATAAGATCATAGAAAAGTCAACGTTTAAAAAGAAAACTAATAAACGTAATTTCATCAGAGAAACTTTATTCTAGTATAGGACTTAATGCTAATATGGAAACTAAAACTTTAGTCTACAATTTGACAGGAATTCAGAAAACACAAAAGCTGCAATTTGATCCGAAGAAAACAAAATGAAACGCAATATTAGGTGAAGTCAAGGACAAAAGACGAATAGGCAACGATATGGTAATCTAGAAATTGAAATTAATTTAAGGTAAAATTTAGAGTTAGAAATCTATGATTTAAACATCTCAGAAAATACAGAAAAAGTCAAACAAGTCGTGGTAAAAGTTAAAAAATTAATATGCCTCACACGACATATTAACAAGATAAACCTGTTCCATAGCTTCAGCTCGACCAGTAACTCCCGACGAATTGTGGCATGGAGTAAGAACCGGCAATGGGGGGCTGAGAACCATACGTGTGCATGGGGGGGGAGCCCCCCAGAGGTGTCCCTCACCCCCCCCCCCAGAATCCGGATTTCCCAGTAAAAAACCGGAAAAATCCGGTTTTTCGGCGGCCTGTGGCCGCCCTTCACCCCCCCCCCCCCCTTAGAACTTCCCCTCCTGCACATGTCTGGTGAGAACTCTGGGACTGGGGAGGAGGTAGGGAGGCTCATTTTGGTGGTACACCCACCGCTCCGCACCGGCTGATTCCCCCAGTGACTGGCGGACCAAAAGCATTATTCAACATTTGAGAAATAGCTGGCGTCGGTGGGCCCCCCCAACCCCACCACCTGAGCGACAGGCTGGTCCGTAGCCAGCCTCCACTGACATTTACTGACCGGAACTGGAATACTGACATTTGACATGGGCTGATTAGGCTGATTTCGCCAATTTGGCAGAGGAATAGTAGCGGGGATATAAGGGATCCCCAAGGTCTAACCGAGGCCCACCACGAGTCCCGGGGGCACCCCGTCACGCAAGGAAGGATCTGTATAATTATCCATTTCAAATTTGTCCCTCCGCTCCAAACTGGCGCTTGTTCGCAACACGCTGACGAAAGACTAAATTTTCAAATTAGGATGGCGGTTCAAAATTAGGCAAAAATTTGACAATTCGTTGAAAATCCTCTAACCGATCATCCAAAAAATTTTAAAACTTAGGATCAAGTTCTACTGGCATCTACCATATGACACGGTCGCCACATGTGAAGTTTGACTCTACTACTGTTAGTGAAACTGTACGAAACTACCTGAATACACTGCGTTGACTTGGTTAATAAAACTATTCGAGACGAAGATCACAGTAACTACGTGGTGTGTGATTCCCGTATAACCAAACCCTAGTTCTCTAAGAAATATTGGTTGGTAATAAATTATGACAGAGATCGTGAAATCGGGGTTCAGACTAGTGTTTGCCAGAAAAACCGTAATAATTGTTAAGAGGAGGGGGTAAGTTTTCCACCCATATTTGTTCTCAAAATGATACAAACTAGATTACTAAGTTTTTACACTCTGAAGAATTCCACACCTTAAAAATTCCTTGGCACATTGCACTTTGCCCTTGTTTTATTTTCAGTTGATTTTAGAAGTTTTCCAGGATGTGTTCAGAATTGTATCTGCTGGTTCAGTGGGTGGAATTCAATTCACACCTGGACGGTCCTAAAGCTTCTATGGGCTGAATCCGTCCGTCTTTGGGAATCCGGCCTTTGCTTTAAAAGTCGCCGCCTATTCCGCCAGATTCCCATTGAATCAAATCGTGAACATTTCTTCTTTCAGTTTTTCTGGGGTAGATTTAAAATTAGATTCTAATTATTTAAAGGTTGATCATTCACGTAGTTTTTTTGGTACGAAACTGTCAGTAATCCTTGTCCCAGGATTCGGATTGTTGGGGTTCGGATTTTTGCCTGTTTCCTTCGTTAAATGCATGAGTAGGTTAGCTAAATGGCTAAAACATTGTAGGCACATGTATGATTGTAGCCATTTTACTAAATGGCTAAAATATAGCGAGTCTTTTAGCCAAGTAGTCAAACACGCTGCCTTTTACAACCTGGGCTAGCCATTTGACTAAATGGCTAAAATGTTTTGCTAAACTAAATGGCCAATTTGACTACTAGGCTTCGACATATACATATGGAAGCTAGTTAACATCGTTGTTGCTGCATATCAGCGATAGTATTTTTGGGCAATTTGTTTTATTAGTATAAAACGAGAAAAACAAGTCACTGTTCCTATCTCTTCCCAATATAGTCAATGCAACAAATAGATACTCCTGAGCGAGGCATTTCCCGACACTTATATCCAGTAGGACACTCAGCGTCCACAGCACATTCCACCACGCTGCCACCTTCTGTATAGAATGGTTCATTGCTTGGACAAAAGGCTGAAAAGTAAAATCACAGCAATAGGATATATGTTATTCTTAACCCTTTTATTCCCGCGGCTGCCAATTGGCACAAGTGCTGATTTTTGGCATCTTATATTTTGGGATAGGGTGCAGTTGCCGGTTGGCAATCTGGGCATTTGCTCCTTTTATCTTTAACACGTCCATCCTATTTTGGGAGAATATTTCGAAACCCGCTTGAAAAATCTAGTTTCTATGGCATTCAGCCGACCATGGAAATTTTGATGAGTTCAAGCCCTGTTCGAGCGCTGCATTCAAGCAAATCCAGAGCCGGCTGTAGTTCGTCGGCAGAAAAGTCGTTCCACCAGGTGATGCCGGAGGTTATGGGCATTAAAATAAAGTATAGTTGATCCCGTCTCTGAATCAAATCTTGCAGCTAGAAATAAATTTATTGGATTTTTGCAATGAAAATTTAGCAAAATTTCGTACTTTGTCCGACTTTGACGGCTTGTAACTTTTTCTGGGTGCATTGGAGACCATTCAATGCTCATCATGAAATGTAGAGCAATTAATTCTCTATCGATTGGTAGTAGTCCCATCTCTCTAGGCGGTCTCAGCAAAAAACGGCAGCCAAAAATGTAAAATTGGTCATTTTGAGCCGATTGCCCCGAGAAGTCTTGGGCAGAAGAGGGTTAAGATTTGAAGATTAGCTTAGTGGTAGCTGTGCTGTGCTACTTATTTGAAGAAGGGTCCCCAGTCCTCAATTTTTTCAATCCTGGGTTAAACCTTTTACGTGACGTGAAACACTGCAGCAAGCAATAAAAGTAGTTTCCACAAACGGGTAATTGTGCTTTGCGTATCATTGCTCACAATTTGAGTCAAATCTGTAGGGAATTAGAACTTTACCGCATTTTCCACCTAATTTCGAGAAAGGCCAACTTTTATCTATTCTTTAAATAGTGCCTCTTCATATCGGTCATTTAAACTCTGACTATCATTTAAATTAGTGTTGTTAAACTGTAGTAATCCACAGCATCTCTTGTTGTTCCCTGGTTAGACTAACACCCTACCTAGCTAGCCAGCCGCCCAACATACCTCCACAACAAGTTCCGCTCAAGCAAACTCCTTCCGTACATGAACCGGGTCCATCACAAGGCTGCGGTTTCAAATTGGGATTTCTTCGGGGACCACCACCCACGGGACATGCCGCTAAAATAACGTCATGTTATTTATCTTCACGACTTTTCGACAGTTCAAAATAACTATACTTTCAAACTAAAAGCTGCACACAGGTTAAACTAGGTGAAACGTACATGCCAAAGTGAAGTCCAAAGATAACATACTTTCGGAACCGGAATTGTCAACATTATCTGAAACAGACAACAACACGATTATATTTCAGTTGGAAATACCTATTCAATCGATTGCTGAGGATGTATGAATCACCGCAGGGCCCATCCTCATTCAAAAATATAGCTTAAACTTATATAATGAGGGATTTACACATTTGAGATAATTTCTTAGGTGTGTGCATACATAATAGTGTAGTGCTTTTCCTATTGTAATAGAAAGCAATATGTGTGATAAAGTGCGGTTGACTATTTCTGACAAAATCTGAATCATACTTGGATCAATGAAAGAGCAACACTGTCCATGCCAACAAAATGAGTACTGATCGCCGGGAACGCACATCGAATTTCCTTCGCAAGAATCGCCGCTGGCTAGAACGGAATCCTCTGGACAGCCAAGACTTCCAACTAAAATGAGACAAGATAAAAAATAGGTAAACTGACCCCTCGAGAGAACTCCAACCTACAGAAGGTTATAGGGTGCCGGTGCTTATCTCCGGATTCACAGCCCGAAGCCAGGAGCGACAACTCTAATGCTGACTGCATCTGTGGAAGTGGGCCAGCCCTTCATCAGGCATTAGGCCAAAAGACTCCTGTTACCTTCCCACAGCAGTGGTACCCATTTACCGACTAGTTAACGGCAGCTGGGTTGGCTGAAGCCCACGGCAATAGACAAGATACGTAGAGAGACCACACGAGCGTTACTAAAGTGGCTAAACAATAACCCCCATTTTACTGATTGCTTGAAACGTTTATGGCATCTTTCTTTTCTTGTCAAAATCGATCAGTCGGTCAATCTCCCAACCCAGATAAGCTCCTCTGTTTAATTTCCGTCTGCGAAATATTGACAGTGCAATATTACTGCCAAGTGAATTGAGGTAAATAAAGACCGTAAATGAGACTAGCAGTTAATAAGATAGCAATACTAGATTGACTTTTATTGTATTAAAGATATCAATCAAGTTAATACAGAACAAGAATCTTACATGAACTGGCACAGCAAATTCCATCAAAGCAGCTGCCCGAACAGTCAATGTCAGATCCACACGTGATAAGGGATCCGCCAGCCGACAACTCTGGAGTTGTATCAGCAGGACATGAACCTAAAGAACTAAATGGTCTGTATTTAGATGAAAGTAGAAATATTGAAAACATCGAAGGGTGGGCGCAAGGGTTCTTCCAAGATGAGCTTTTCAAAACAGAAACTCAAGCTTATATCTACGATGGTCCTATGATGACAATAGCTTTTGCCTCCTAATGTGAAAGGCACTAAAAGTATGTATGTATGTATGTACGTATGTATGTATGCTTACTTCAACTTCGTCTAATTCGGTGGCAAATACATGTCATTTTTGCCTGCTTAATTGTGTATTGAATACTACATGAACAAATCATGTTTAGAAAAGTAACCTGTAGGAGCCGGTTCAACCCCCGGAGCCGGAACCGGGGCCGGTGCCGGTTCTGGACCAGGTGCTGGAGCAGGCTCGGGACCCGGACCCGGAGCCGGAGCCGGAGCAGGACCTTCTTCCGGTGCACAGCAGAATCCTTCCACGTCGGCGGCGTTCATGGCAACGCAGACCTCTTCTGGAAGACATTCTATGGGATCTGCCACAACGCAGGAGAACGGATCGCCTCCCAAAAGGGCTGCCGTGAATCCAGCAGGGCAGGGAATGTCACCTAAATTAAAGCTGAAATTAGCTTACTGACCATCCCCATACTGGAATTGTAAAGTGTACAAATTAGTAAATTATGGCATTTCATATCGCCAATAGCTCATAATACATAAGAGCATGACAGCTGACATACTCTATGTAGTATCAGTTTGGCACATCCTCAGCACGGTAACCGCTGACCCCCACGCAAATTAGTACCCAGTCGAAACGGGGGAAGCTCCCTCGCTCTATGATTGCGTGCTAAAGCTCAAAAATACAAGTACAAAGTACGCGAGTTTTGTTTCTGTTTCGAGCTTTAGAACACATGGACAGCGGCCAAATTTTTGAAGTGAAGGGTCAGCCGTTAGCTTGCAGAGGATATGACAGCTGTCATACTCTTATGTATTATGTACTCTTGATACCACCTAATTGTTCACTAAATACAACTTTAATTTGATTTTAGTTTGTTACCAGGTGAGGGTACAGGATCTGGTTGCACGGGCGGCGCAGGAGTTGGTTCCGGAGTTGGTGCTTCCGTTTCCGCTTGAGCCACTGTTGTAGTTGTGCCTGTTGTACTTTCAGTGGTAGTGGTAGTAGTAGTGGTAGAATCTTCACAGGCAGTTGCTGTGTACTTTATGTTATCAATTAGAAGTGCACCATGAGGTGACCGGTCCAAGCCTCTGGCAATAATTATGATCTGCAAAAACTCAAACTACATTTCTGTGCGCATGTCATTTACGAAAAAAAAACAAGTCAGTGTCACAAGATATTCAGGATATTGCTCAAAGGAATTTCCAGAAACATATCAGAAAAAGTATATAATTTTGCATTTTCCATGTTTGATAAGTTGATAAAGTCTAACATTCTCAGATTAAAGTTAAACTACTCCCCTATTTCCCTAAAGATTACAAAGGTCGGATTAAAGGGATTAACAATTCAATTGAGAAAATTGTTATTATGTTGTATTGAACATCGTTTGTCAAAAACAACCAAGTGGACTCGCATGATTTCGTAATTTTTGATTTTTTGCAGAATGAAAATTCGCACTATTGCGGAGGGACGTTTTTCTCGCATTAGGTTAAAATTTTCCAGCTGCGAAATTTCGTGTTACCATACATTTGGCGAATTTTCTGGAGCATTAAGAGCTGCTGAACCAAATCCACAAAAATGGGGTCTCTTGCGCTTTTCCCCCCAGCCATAACTTTTGATTTATCTGACCAATAATTTTGAAATTTGGTATGGGTGTATACTGGAGGCTTACGAATTCAAAAATTTTAAAATTTTAAAAAATTAGAAAAGTTTGAATTTTTGTTTGGTAAGGAGGGACCAAGGGGAACCAAAAAATTTTTCTTGAAAAATTTTTTATGAAAACTTGCATAGGGGGTTTTTCAGGGGCGCTGAGCACGAATCTGAAAACCGTTTTTCGATTCAGCTTTTCGTTATCTCAATATAAGCTTACATGTTAAGCATAAATCTTTAGCTTATACTGAGCTAACGAAAAGCTGAATCGAAAAACGGTTTTCAGATTCGTGCTCAGCACTCCTGAAACCCCCTAAGCAAGTTTTCATCAAAATGTTTTTCAAAAAAGTTTTTGGTTCCCCCCTTACCAAACAAAAATTTAAAATTTTTAAAATTCTTTAAAATTTAAAACTTTTTTAATGTTTGAATTCACAAGCCTCCAGTATGCACCCATACAAAATTTCAAAGTCATTGGTCAAAACATCAAAGTTATGGCTGGGGGGGGGGAAGAGACCCCACAAATGTACCTCCCAAAAATGGCACAAAAAATTGGCCAATTCTGCAGTATTGAAAAATCTATGTTCGAAAGTCAACGGTACATTATTTAGCTGGCATGTCTGAAAGCTAAGCTATTTGGCCAGTTTCGTAGTAGAATGTGAATTCACTCTTTAACGCTTTAAGCTTTAGAACGGTTTATAAATCTTTTTCCAGCTCCCAAAATTGCGAAAGTTATAACGTTTCAAACATTACTGCACAAAAGAAGACAGTTACATCAGAAGTTCCAGTCAGGCTACCTCCAAAGGTCCTCCATCATCTGTGGGACTGATGGGTGCGGTCAAGGTCTCTCCGGCCGTCTGCGTCTGAAAGGAGGTGCAGTCAATGAAGGTGAACAAAGGCTCACCAGCTTTTCCAGCGCACACTTCCATATAGATCAATTCGTCCTGCCAGGAACTAAACATTGTTAATACCAGAATAAAAATTTTTCAGTCCAAATCCCTATTGGTATCACATCAGCAATGTTAATATTAATAGCTATTTAAATTTCAGTTATTTCATCACTACATTTTGCTCTTTCTTCAATGTAATGCATAGGATAAATGTTAACGCTTCACAATTTCTGACTTCGGCGATGCTGTCAATGTTACAGCACCTGATGTTCGAATAAACTATAAACTCCAATGATGATCGAACTAACATCCCGTAGAGTAGTATACCGCAGAAGAGACAGTGATATAATGGCCTACTCAAAAGTCAAGGTCCCTGAACCCTGTTGACACTTAATGGGGCAACTTTTCAAAACGGCCTGTTCATAGCTTTCCCGCGATTCCACCAGAGACAGAAAGTTCCCATCTAAAATATGATCAACATTAATACATACAGCAACAATGCATAACTAAACTAAGTGTCTACAACCCAAGTTCCATTTGCTGTGTCCATAGCTTAACGCGGGGGGTCTAGGGGATCCAAGCCCCCCACACCCAGACAAGGTACAAGCCTTCCTCCTTCGGGGACAAGGGGGTAACGAAAAACTGGTTGGGGAAAATGGCCGGGAAAATTAGTTTTCACGCTAAAATTTCAAAAACTTCTGGCTTCGCCGGAATTTTTTGTTAAATTTCTGTTAAAATCGCAAGGTTGTTGCAAATTATAATAACAGCATTAGATGCAAAATATTAACTACATATACAGCACACCTGGAAGGGCGCTTCCACCGAACACTGAGCCAAAGTCGTCAGTGGACCCGGAAACGGATCCCAAGGAGAAGTCCATTTCGTCATCCGCCCCTCCTCCGTTAGTCCAGCAGCAGCTCCCAGCGGAAAAGTCGCAGTCCAGCCCGGATGGGTCCGTCACCTCTTGACCTAAAATGAAAAATGAAATGACGGGATTTTTTGTTTCCAGAAAAAACATCAACGTAGGAATAGAAAATGTTGCATGCTGTGCCGACATTAGGAGCGTCTGCCGTGAGGAGCTGATTCTGCCGTCCTCAGCGGTTCCAGTCTTCATTCGAGGTGGCATTCCTGGCTCAACAGCAATAAAGCCGGATCCAAGCACCGATACATAGACTCTAGACAAGGGTTAGAACACTTCTCCGGGGATTACATTTGCTTTTTCCATCCTGTGCCAAAAAGAGCTATCTCTTTACAATACCTGAACGGAATCTTGAGTTGTAAAAGCAATAATATTAGACTTGTTTTGGAAAAAAATTCGGAAAACTGTTTCTCAGTAAGGTAGGTGTATTTCAAAACTATTCAAGCTATGTAGCCAACAATATCTGAATTTATGACATATAATTATGATCTCAACCTTTACAATATATAACGCATATATGTCGCAGTAAAGTAGTATATACATTTAGTGATGTACTACATCCCTAGAAAATTTCAGTGATGTACTACATCACTAGTCAAGTTGTACATCGGACTTCAAAGGTCTCAAATGTACAACTTTACTGACAAATTTCAGTAATGTAGTACATCACTGAGTGATACATCACTGAGTGATTGTCAGTAATGTAGTACATCACTGAAACGTTTTCAGTAAGTCAGTACATGTATGTTTGCTTCCTGTCTTAATGCTATAGAGGGAGAAAATTTACAGTCTGAAGACCTAAGGCTATTGACAAGATCTAATTCCAGAAATTTAGAAGGAACACGTTACAGAACAGATTGTAGGATATATAATTTTGAAAACTAAGCCTGCCGATTTATTGCGGTTTTTCTATTTTTATGGCGATTTTGATATTAAAATAGTAGTTATTAGAATTAAAAACTTGAAAGCTGACTTTGGCTTAAGCAATTCACATATTTGACTTTGTCAAACTTTTTAAACTAAAACTTAAACTTATTTAAACTTATACTCTATTTAACAGTTAACTTTTGTGTTTCTTTTCTTCTTTCCAGTATAAAAATGATAAGCTAACATAAAGATTACGATAAGTTTTAGCTAGGCTGGCAGATGGTAAAGTTCATAGTTTTTTCATTTTAATTTTAAAATTGGAAGAGGGCTGGGAACCTGCAATAAATCTACAATATGTTTCAGGTCACCGCAAAAATCCTTTGTTTAAAACGTTAAGTCTTAGTAAGTGGAAAACATTAAAGATTTACAGCATTTATCAAATAGAAACAGTGTATTGAAAGTGTAGAAAACCAAACTTATTTTTAAAATTATCCTACAGTAATCTGTTCCTTCTATTGTTTAAATTTCTCTAATTAGATCTTGTCAATAGCCTTAGGTCTTCAGTCTGTAAATTTTCTCCCTCTATAGCATAAAGACAGGAAGCAAACATAAATGTACTGATTTACTGAAAACGTTTTAGTGGTGTACTACATCACTGACAATCACTCAGTGATGTACTACATTACTGAAATTTGTCAGTAAAGTTGTACATTTGAGACCTTTGAAGTCCGATGTACAACTTGACTAGTGATGTAGTACATCACTGAAACTTTCTAGGGATGTAGTACATCACTAAATGTACTACTTTACTGCGACATATACATTCTTACTCGTTCCTGAGTACGAGCTTTGTTGGATCGATCCTTGGATATCTAAATATACATAATAGGATTAATTTTTAAATCAACAAGCAAATAAGAAGTTGGTGGTGGATTTGGGGCGGGGACGTACACACTGCCCCAGACTGGCAAGGCAAGTCCCTTCGTCAATCCTCGATTTGACCAAACTTGCGGTCAGTCGAGTCACAAACCGGTCGGGCAACAACACAAGCTGATCGAATTTCAACGGCAGTCTAGGATCGCACTGTAGGTTAAAGACAAACCAATCAGATAAGAACTAAACGCTTTTATAAGCCTCTGCGTCTAACTGGTACGCAAGGACGGAATCGAGATGTGCATTACTAAGCAGATAGCTCCTTACGCCTAAACAGACAGATAAGATCCAAGAACCTCATTGAATTATTTTGCTTTCTATAAGTCGTCGAACACAAACTTTGATTTTCCGAATTTGCCTGGCTGGGCACCGAAACGACCTGCCAACAGTGGTCAAGATGTCGTCGTGTGCGATAACGGAGGATATAGTTGAAAAAACAGCCACGAACGCTGACTACCAATAAGAGCAGCCAATCTCTTTCGGCTGAGGTCAACTTCAGTTATTCGGTTCGTACTCTTCCGACTATCTCCCAAATCTTTTCATATCGTCAGGGTTCATATACAACCAAAGTGGTGATTTTCAGTACCCTTTAGTCTCACCTCTTGTAAAACTTTCTCAGCAATTTTTGGTGGCTCATCTTTGTTTACAGCTAGCTAATGCTTTAAGAAATTGCGATGTGCATTCTTTGGACAGCTTTGTTTATACTGTCGTGCTTAAGTCCCAATCTCCTCTAGACGGGCGTAGACGCACGTCGACGTGCGTAGACGCGCGTCGGAGCGCGTCAACGCGCTAAACTGCCATGTTACATTGAGAGGCGTCGACGCCTCCAAACGTGACATCACGCCCTGGCGCTATGCTACCACTCGAAGTGTCGACGCCCTTCAACGCGCCCATTTGTAGAATGCCAGTTTACACGCATCGACGCACGTCGACGCGCGTTGATGCTCGCAAAATGATATTGACGTTTGTAGACGCGCGTAGGCGCGTACACCTGCGTTCACGACTATGAAGGCACCTTGAGGAGGCTGCCCACCTGACGGCATATGCAACGAAGCTGCTGACAGTGTCTAAGTAGAACCAAGAGTACATAATGATAAGAGTATGAAACTAAGCCTATTCTCTGTTGTCTGAGCAAAAGCTATGCTCTGTTCGTTAAGGACTGACCCCCCCCCCACAAATTGGGCCCATCATTTCAAAGAAATTAAGCGCTACGCTTTCATGCTAAAACTCGGAAACACAGCTACTCAGTTGGTTCAATGTGCGTCTGTTGCGAGCTTTAGAACACAAACATAGCGTGCAAATTTCTTTGAAGTGATGGGTTCAATTTGTGGGGGAGTGGGTCAGCCGTTAGCGAACAGAGCATCGTTTTTGCTCTGATAATAGGGACTAGCCTTAGTGTAGAGCCATAGCTCTTATCATTTCATTATGTACTCTTCATTATGTACTCTTGGTAGAACTAACTGATTACACAAAACAAGGATTTTCCCCTTATTTGCTTTCTGCAGACTGCAGATGTCCTATGCAAATTAGGTTGAATAGTATACTGAAAGGTAGAAGAAGATACGCCAGTTTTTCCATACCATGCACGTCTACTGAATTTTTGAACCTTTTATGATTCAGTTACCATTCAGCAAAGCCCCAGTTAAGGGCACTCGTGGGGACTCATGCCGCCTATGATTGAACTTACCCTGAGAAATAGCTGATTGAAATGCAGACACTAATAATAGAAGTCTAATCATTGGATGTGTCATCATAGTATATTCCGGACATACAAAAACGGACATAATGTCGTATTCTTTCTGTAAATGTAAAAATTTTCAGAAAAATTTGTTGAAGTGAATCCTACTACGACATCATCAGAAACAGTAGTTTTGTGACGCGATAAAATGAACAGTGGAAACAATGCCCGCGTTGATTTCAACCAGTTTAGCCACCTTCAGTTTATTATATATATATAGGATCTCTAATGTAGAAATTTGTAATTAGACTAGTTTTAACTAAAATTTCATTCTTAAATTAAATCTGCGTATAATAGACAAAACACATTCGCATCACATGTTGAACATCAGCAGCAGTTGTTTTCGTCTACAGATGTACACTTGAGCTCTCTGCAGAGGTGAATGTTTGTTTGCACCTTTCGTGATAATTAAAACTATCATTATGACTTGATAATAAACTACTGTCAGGAGTTAAATACTCAAAAATAAGTAAAAAATTGACTTGCTTCATAAAATTAGTAAACAAGGCCGCAGCTCCTAGTGTACTCCAAATGCTGGTGTAACGCATGAAATTTTGCTAAAATATTAATACTTGGGACTTCATCAAGTCAGAATTTTTAAATCGAGGACGAATCATAAGTCAAATCCCTGAAAGCTTTTCGGCTCACTCAGGGCTATCAATCTAACCGAAATTTTTATTATTCCTGCTGGAGCAGGAATGTATAAAGTCAGATTTCTCTATGTTTAGCATGTATTTTCTCTACTTCAGCACATCGAAGCCCTATCTTCAACACAGGGCTAGTATAGGGCACTTTTTTGCAGAAGTTCAATTATGCAAATTAGGCTAACAGCTATTATATGAGCAACGAAATTTTCAGTCTTATCGCAGTTGTCAATTGCCAGCAAAGTGACCGGTTGCATAGTTTTGGGTGTGCAAGTGCAGCTAGAGAGCTTCACATAGGCACACTAAGGATTCATTGAAGTTGAGACCTTGAGCTCATCTTTAATGAATCACCGTCTCAATGATGTGACCAAAAAATTTAATCAAAAATTTAGATCTTGTAAATTTTTTACTGCTGAACCGACAGATCCTGCTCTTGTACGAACCCAAGCAAGAAAGCTTAATATCATCTATAACAATAAACTCAATAGTCTGGTTAAACTCAATAGTCTCTATTGCTTTAAGAAGTTTTGCATAAAAAATAGTTTGAGATGATTTCTGAGGATTTTCTACTGAAATTCTTAAAGGTCCACTACGAAGTATTGCCACTTTTAGGGCCAACTTGTTTTGCTTTACATCCTGAAACTCTTCATAGGACAGAAATAAAATAATTTTAACGGATACCCACAGTTTATTGCTTAATACCAATTTATTCGGACAAGAAAATGCGTAAAGCAAACTACAACAGCACAAAATCCAGTAAAGACCGTCGAAGCAGCACTGCGATGCCACTCAATACCGTGGGGTTCCTGGATTTCAGCGCACACTCCCTCCCTTAGAATGTATCCGACCCCACAGACACACCGATAGCTGCCCACAACATTGATGCAGACAGAATTGGGCAAGTGTGAACAGTCATACAAATTCTCAGAGCACTCGTCCAGATCCTGGCATTGAGCAAAGTCCGAGTTGTAGTAGAAACCGGGATGATCACAGTTGCAATGAATCTTCCATTTATCTGAAACGTTAATTAACTAATTAATAATTAACTTAATAGTAATCTAAAAGACAGCTATTCCTGATGCCGCTGCGCAACAGTGCAATCAGAACAGTATCGGTATTCCCCTATAGTTCGGCTAATTGCCAAGACGGATAGGTACATTTATAGTCCTCTAAAAACAATACACCATACGGGGTCCAATCCTTGGGTCTACTACACCTTCAGTACAAAAAGAGTCTACCTCTAAGGATTCCGAAACTTCTGGAAGTTCACCAGAACAGAGTTCGTGCTGTGTGTGGTCAAGAACTGAACAAAAATTACTAGATCTATTAAGCTTTGCGGCCAGGCTCTAATCGAAGCAGGGGCGGAAGGGCGAAAAGGAGGAAATAAATGTAGTGATATAATAATTTGATTGATCTAAACTTTCACGAATTCTTCAGTGTAAGTAATGCATCAACTAAGGGGTCATCCTCTCAAATTGAACACTTGCTTCTCTAGACTTGATATGCGAAAAAAACGGTTTTGTATTCATGGATTATTAATTGATAGGTATGAAATAAATTTCTTACGTTAGTATTTGTCCTCTTTGAACTTTGTCTTTTAAGCGTTAGTGTAAGGACTAAGTAATCCATGGCGTGTAGTAGAAGGTTTTAAAGGACTGTATAGGACCAAAACCGACAGTACTGACAATATGACGTCACAATGTGACGTAGTGATTTCGTCTCTGTAATCCTATCAGTTCGCCTGATCTTAGAATAAATACGCAGAAAAATATGTAGGTGTGTAATTGTAGGTTTTGGCTATGGTTTATCCTTAGTCTCCACTTATGCCGTTGCGTTTCTGGTCGATCAAAGTTAAAGACTTAGCTCGTAGTTTTGAACAGAGTAACAGTCTATGTTTTTTTACACTAATATATTTGCTTGAATTTATATGATTTTCTTCCTTGGACTCGGTTCCTATTTGATTCCACTTTTTTTGTTGCGCTAATGTATCTAATATTAGTCTGCTGTAATCCTTGTTTCTGTTAGTTTGCTACTCTTGTTTAGAACAATTTGTTTAACTTAAAAAATTGACTAAATGGTTCTTTTAGACGTCAATTCAAAATGCACAATTACTAAGTTTGGTAACGATATATTTCTCGTCTCTACGTAACATCATCAAATTGTATCAATATACTGACGCTGCTACCTTTGTAGCTTCCGTATATCCGTATACTTCATCAGTGAGCTAACTACCTTTACCTCTGCTCAGATTAACGTCATAAAGGAAATTAAGAAAAATTAAAGAATGAAAGAAAGTTGCACACCACCACAGGCCTAAGCCTAAGAGTAAGCCAAAGCTAAAGCTAGGGATTAAGCCTAAGCCTAAGCCTAAACCTAAGCCTAAGCCACACCTTTAACTTAGGCTTTGCCCAGTGGGAAAATATGTTTTTTTGTGTTAAATTGTATATCCATTATCGACTAACACTCCCAAAACTAAAACTAAACTTTTTAGTAGCAAAAAAAAATTAAATTAAGAACACAAAAAAAACAATTTTACAAACCAACAACCTCTCGCCCACAAAATATTTTCAAACACAAATGTGTAATGAAGTTGCTTTGATCTGAATTAAAATTTGCTTTCTCTTCTGTCCTGGTTCAGCCTAGGCGGTTAGGGTCCTGTAGCAACTTAATCCTTTACACGGAGGGTCAGCGCGTCTGCTGGAGATCAGCAAACTTAGACACAGGATGCCCAAAAGGTGGTTTGTCCAGAAATGGGTATCCTTGTAGCCAACCCGGATGGGGTCCTGGTTGTGAGTTCGTTTGATGGGTAGGGGTGGATAGGTAGAGACAAGCGGGGTCGATGCTTGTCTTTCTTGAAACTGGATTAGTATCAGTTCACAACAGTGAGTTCTGATACGTATCTTGATAGACTGATCAAGATATACAACTAGGTAGTTCGTCTCGGCTTCCTTTGATGATCAGGGACTGGGATCTCAAACTCGAGATCCTTCACTTACTTGTATAGGGGGCAGTTGGTCCTGATCCAATGGCTTTGTCCAGTGTAGGTGGGCACCCTAGAGTAAACGCTTGCTGAGGCACACTTAAATTTATTAAGAATTAATATAATTCTCAACAGTTACAATAGTTAGATAAATGAGGTAAGACAGTTGACAATAATGATACTGACAATAACACTATAGATTACTACAGAGATTATAGTTCTAGACGTACAAAATATAGATCACAGGGTTGCCAGAGTTGCCAGTTAAACTTCAAACCGTTAGTGTTTATTTTGGTTGAGGGACAAGACTTTAGACTTCGACTCTTTGCTATTACTTCTTCTTCTTCTTCTTCTTCTGTACTATTAGACTTCTATTCTCAACTGTTATACTCTACTGCTAAACTCTGTGCCTTCCCTATATGCTGGTGTTCGTGTAGTCTATCTCTTTATCAGTCCTTTAAAACAAGGACAACAATATTAATAATAATAATAATAATAATAATAATAATGATAATAGTGATTAATGATAATTAATTTGAACACACACAAATTCCGGTCCTTGGGTGAGCCCAAGAATGCTGTTCCAATCTCCTGTGGCGGAGCACACAGCGCACTATTCCCGGATGCTATTCGGAAAGCCTGAGGGGTCTAACACAGGGGTCGGTCTGGTTGGGAGATTCCTGGTACGGTTATATAAACTTCGACAATTAATTAATATAGATTATTAATTTATCTTCTTTCTAGTCTTCCTATCTTCGTTCCGGAATGTCAAATAGTTTAGGCCAGAAGGGTGGGGATAACAATCCCCTCGGCAAAAATGATGAAAATCAGAGTAAAACTCATCTTTTTGGGATTGAAAGAATAAAGTTCCGTTTAGGGTTCAAACAGTTATAAAGTTCACTTTTGTCGGTTTTAGGTCCCACACTCGATTCTGGTGCAATCCTCGTAATAGTCTCTGCCTTAACCCTCTTACAAAAGTCCGATTTGTCTTCCAATGTACCTTAAGCAACAAGTCCAAATCCAAAATCAATCCTCTGGGCACGTCCTTCTCCGGACTAAATACCAAACTGTCTGACTAATTAATAGCACTAAAGGCTCCAAATACTGACGATTCCAAGCGCGATTCTGGCAGGAGACTGATTTCGCTTCCGCACCTGAATCAAATGGGTTAAAACCCATTAGTTACACAATTATGGTGCGGGATTCGAACCCAGCAACCATTACTCACTTTCTGGCTTTCTGAGATCAAAACTGAACTTGTAAGACTTAAATTAGTCATAATAAGCGAAATTTCTGGCGATACAGAATTAAAGGAATTGAACGTTACATTACAGTTCTGGGAACATTTTGACAAAAAATGTAATTTTTGAGCAATTTCCTGCAATTCCATGCAGGAAATTGCGATTAAGACGTGGTTTTACTTCGTACATTCCGTTTTCGCACTGTTCCAGGTTGGAACACCAAGATGAACGTAACTCCGTAATTTGTAATGGTTTAACACTAACTAAGTAGTTTGGGGTTATTCTTATACCTGTATAACACAATCACAAAACCTCATAACGATATCAAAACATTTGGGGCCCTTGTTCAGGCCCCAGCGTTCAGGGCAGTAACAACTCCCTGTAATTGAAATATCACTTGACTTGAAACCAAAATAGTAAGAGATAAAAGGGTTGGTTTAGTTAGAAGATGGTTCGTTTTACCCTATTCCTATTTCTTACGTAATCATTTGTTGTTTCCTTTTATTTCATATGTACGTTATCAGTTATTAAAATAGTCATACAAGATTATTGATTTTTCGGGTCGTAGCTTGAGAATAGCGGAAGCCGGATAATATTAAAGTGAAATTGTAGGTTGTTCAACGGCGGGGGGGGGGCAGGGCAGTGAAAAGAATGGGTAGTTTGGATAGGGGGAGATGGTCGGAAAAAAAAAATAAGTAAAGAATATAGATAGTATTAAATTGGGAGGGAGTAAATAGTAGTATAGGTAAGGGAGGTTTTAGTTGGGGGAAAGAGAGGGGAGCGGGGGGGAGAGGTGGAGGGGGTAGGGGGGGGAGAGAGCGACCCTTGCCACCCGATGACAACCCGGAGATCATCGCGGAAAAGCGCCAGAAATGAAGATTGAAATTTCATGATTTTTGTGTTTCTCGTCTGCGTAATGGCTCCGATAACTTCTTGTTGGCATTAATGCAAATGGTTTGAACAAAAATTCCAATGTTGACCAACTTTTTGTTCAAGTGCAAAAACTCTGGGATTGTTTTTGTTCAAGAAACGAAATATAGGGAAGCAAACCCCTCATTTTGATGAAAATTACATTTCCTCAGTTTAAAAATCTTCCATTCGTACTAATAATACTAACAGTGAGTTGCGGAATTTGTGTTTTAGTTAACCATGTGCTTGCTGGGCATTTCAGATTGATTTTTGAAGAGGGCGGAGAATTTTGATAATTGAAGCCAAAATTGGGGGAGGAGAGCTTTTTGATCAATGCTTTATGCGCCCGCAAAGCAAGAATTGAGACCTGAATTTTTCAAACGATTATTGGAAATTTTGGACTCAAAAGTCTCAGATGACGCAATTTTGTTTCTGGCTGGGGATTTTAATTTTGTTCATGATGTTCAACTTGATCGGGACTCTACGGCGATTTCGACTGGAGCAGTGAGAAACGCTACCCAAGGGCGGCAGCAGTTAGAAGATATCCAAAACAGATTCAAACAAGTAGACGTTTTCAGAGAAAAGTATCCGCGTAAACGTGAATTTAGCAGGAAAAGTTGCAATTTTGCCTGCAGAAGCAGATTAGATCGCTTGTATGTAGCTAGTCGCCACGTGTGCGCCTTTGTAAGTGTGGAACACATACCTCTTTCATTTTCAGATCACTGTGCTTTGATCAGAATGGTGGATTCTTTGTTTTTCAGCTGCGAGGACCCTCATACTGAAAATGAACACCGGGGTATTCTCGGATTTTCTTCTGCGAAGATTGGCGCAAATTTGCGATATGACGCTCAAATGTTGTTAGAAAAAGCGGAAAATTCTGAAGAACTTTTGAAAGGCTGGCATTGGTTTAAGAGTGAAGCCAGAAATCTATTCAAATTTCATAGCAGGCGAATCGCTCAGGCAAAGAGAAGCGCAAAAGAAAATCTAAAAAATCAGCTTCGAGAGGCGCAAGCTCGAAACGATCAAGTCCAGGAAAGAAATTTAAAGGCAATTTTGAGAGAAATTGAACTAGCAGAAATAGAGCAAACTTTGAAAAGGGCGCATAGATCTGAACAACTATTGGATATTATTTCAGTTTTGGGCGCTAAGAAAATCGAGAAAAAGGAAGGGGAAAAAAGATATTTTTATTCCCTTAAAACTGAGTCGGGAACAGAAGTTTTCGGAAACTCGAAAATTATCGCCGAGATGAGATCGCAATACGAAAAGTTGTTCAGCAGTTCCGGGATAGATCCGGGAAAAGCAGCGCAATTTTTAGAAAGTACAGAAGCTACTGTACCAGAGGACGCGAAACAAGAGCTAGATCAAGAAATTACAGCAGAGGAAGTTGAAAAACCAATCAAGCAATTTTCCCTGCAGAAAGTTCCAGGAAAGGATGGACTTTCTATCGAATTTTACCTTTCGTGCCTCGAGCTATGTTCAAATTGGCTAGCAAAAATATTCAATTCAATTTTGGATTCCGGGAAATTACCGGAAGAAATGTACATGGGAATTATTTCCCTCTTGTACAAAGGAAAAGGCGATCGAGCAGAGCGGAAAAATTGGCGTCCACTCAGCATGCTGAATGTAGACTACAAAATTTTCGCTAAAGTTTTGACAAATAGACTTTCAAAACTGATGCCAAACTTAGTAAAATTTGATCAAACTTGCGCAGTGAACGGCAGAGATATCAGAGATGGAATTTTGACTCTTTTGGGAACTTTGGATTACGCAAAAAGCAAGGAAGCGCCTTGCATTTTCCTCTCAGTAGATCAAATGTCTGCATTTGATCTGGTTGAGTGGGACTTTTTAAGAATGGTCCTCCAAAAATTTGGTTTTGGCCCAAAAATGAGGCGCTGGATAAGCGCAATTTACAAGAAAGATCACGTTCAGAGTTCACCTTTGGTTAATGGATACATGTCTCTGCCGTTCAAACTGGAAAGGGGGATCAGGCAAGGGTGTCCCTTGTCCCCCCTTCTGTATGTCCTCTGCAGTGAAACTTACTTAAACCATGTTCGGAAAAGCCGTTCCATTAAAGGAATAAAAGTTTTGGGCAGAGAACGCAAGGTCACCGCCTACGCGGATGACACAAACTTCATTTTGCGAAATTTTGACTCAGTTACTCAAATTTTTCGCGAGTATAAAGAATCTGAACACATTTCTGGAGGGAAGCTGAAAATTGAGAAAACGGCCCTTCTTCTGTGTAGTGGGGTGAGTAGAGACCAGGTACCTCCTGAGTTCAAGAAGTTTCTGAAAAATGAAGTCAAGGTTTTTGGAATTTTTCTCAATGCAGATGGGATAGAGAACTACAATTCGGAAGAAAACTTCGAGGAAATTTCGAAAAATTTACAGGGAAAAACCCCTCCGGTGAGGTCATCGGCTTATGCCCGGGTTACCGGGCTAATGACCTACTACCTCTCAGGGCTCTGGTATACCACTTGGTTTGTCAGTCCCTCCAGAAATGTGATTGATACTTTAAGGTGGTGATTCCCTTTGGTCACATAAAGTTTGCACCATTATTACTCATTCATTACTTGGAGTTAAGAAGCCATTTTTATCTCAAAATGTAGCTTGACATTTTCTCTATTTAATGCATGCCACGAAACCAATTTTGCTTTTCTAAAATATTTTTAACACATTTTAGAAGAAGTACAATTTTCCAGAATTTTTGCAGACTCAAGTAAATTTTTTCGCGAGACATCGGTTATATCATTCGATACCTCCATCAAATAGCTGGGGACGATTTTTTATTTATTGTGAAGTCGCTCTTCGTTACAGAGAAATAAGCTGAAATGTGTGCGTAACCTGTATTTTGCCTACTTTTTCCAAATTTGTCAAGCGATTACTTTAGCTAGAAAGCAGTAATCGGAGAAACTAAAAAATCGTCCCTGGGTATATTCGTGTAGAACACATTTGTCCAGTAGCAGCCCTCCAACTTGCATGATGAATGCTCCACAATCTTTGAAAACAAATTGGTCGTGTTTTTGCAAAAACTAATTTTTTTATGATAGCAGCCTAAAGGATAGCCGTTGGAAGACGATCATGTGTCGGATAATTTGTCCCTGTGAGACCTTCAGATCGACTGCCTTAGTTTGATTTTACGGCTTGCGTAGTTCAAGAAATGTTGGATTATTTGATTTCTGCAAAAATGACAAGTTTTTGACGCCAAAACAAGAAAATCGGCTATACCTCACGATAGAGAAAAGCTAGAAACTAGCTTTAAAAAGCAAAAATGTGAAGCTCGATGAGACCTTTCGAATGAATATAGTTATAGCTGCATAGCTGCTGCCAAACGTTCAGAAATTGGGAAAAACCACTCTGACCGGAAATCTCGAATTTTTGAATCGGGATTGCGCGGAGGGTGTTAGAACGCTAAAACAACTTATTTCTGAAAGTTTCATCAAATTTCATCTTGATTTGCGCCGCCAAACAACAATATGTGCCCAAAAGGAATCACCACCTTAAAGAAACAAATGGAATCCTACGTTTGGTATCCGGTCACAAATAGGATCGTTCTTAATACGGACTGGGCAAGCCTGCCCAAAACTAAGGGAGGTATAGCTTTTCCGAACATAGACTACAGAATTTTGAGCCAAAGACTTGCAATTTTGACACGGAGAAAATTGGGTGCCGATCAGGCTTGGCACCCAATTTTTGACTATTTTTACAGTCAAGTAGAGCATAAAAGCATTAGTGCCTTAAATTCCGCAAATGTGCCAAACTTTTATCGAGAAAGGAGAAAAGCTACTTTGAACTTAAAAGTGGAAGTGAACCCGAACACAATTTCGATTGAGGGTGTTCAGAGTTCAGCTGCTGTTAAAATTAAGCAGCTGTACGAATCTTTGACTGTGAAAAAGTTTACCCAAAAAGCAAATTTGAGAATACAATATTGGACAAATAAATTCCCCGGTATTCCCAGAACTGACTGGGAATATATTTGGGGCTCAATGAAAACAAAATTTGTCGAAAGTATAGCATTGGATGTTCATTTGAAGCTTGTTCACAACGTTTTATTGACGAACAAAAGACTGCATCAAATGAACAGCCAACTGCCAGAAAACTGCCAATTTTGCGAGCAAAATTTGCAGATATTTGTCCCAGAGGACCTAATTCACACATTCGTCGAATGTGAGCGAATTAGGTCCTTCTGGCTCAAAATTGAAGAGTTGATCAAAGCAGTATCACTGCCTTCCCGGCAATTCTCCCAAAGAAATTTGACCCCGCAGGAAAAGCTTTTGGGGGTGGTGATCCGGAAAAATCCGAAGCTTTTGGCAAATTTGAACCTGCTAATTCAGCAGGCTCAATGGGCAATTTGGTACACAAGATCTATCTATAGAGACCAGCAAAGAATTGTGGAAATTTGGGACGTTTTTCTAAAGTCCCTTGGGAGAATTGCCAGGAATGCAAGTGCGCTTTTTGGGCTAATTTCAATCCAGAAACTTACTGGAGATTTCGCAATTTTTCAACTTAATCATTTAGCAATTTTGGAACTTAGGGCCTTTTCAAGAAAGGGTAGAGTAGAGTAGAGCAGAGTAGAGTAGACTAGAGTTAAAATTAACTCTTTTCACGAAAGGATGGAGTTAATTTTAACTCTTCGTGTTTTAACTCTCTCTAACCCTGCAGGGTTAAAAACGGCAGGGTTAAAAAGAGTTAAAAATGCCAGGGTTAAAATTAACTCCATGCATTCATGAAAAGAGTTAATTTTAACTCTACTCTACTCTGCCCTACCTTTCTTAAAGACCTTGTTTTTGGAATCACCAACTTAGAACAATTATTACTCATTCATCACTTTGAGTTGGAAAAAATGTCAAAATGTAACTTACGACTTTCTTTTTAATGAATGAGAAAAACAATTTGTCTTTCTAGAATTTGAAAATGAGTTATGAAAAATACAAATGTTTTCAGGTTTTTGCAGACTAAAGCAAATCTTTTCGAAGCACATTAATTATCACAAAACTGTTGTTCATTGCAGAGAAATTAGCTAAAATGTATTCGCAACCTTAATTTTTACTTCCTTTCTCAAGCATTTGATAAGCGATTATGCAACAGTTGGAAAAGAGTTGCCGCACCAACTGAAAAAGGTGCCATGAAGTACTTATAAGGGGAGGGGAGTATAAGTACAATATAAGTATAAATATAAACGGACATCAGATTTATGTTCTGCAACTTTGAAATTTGTAATTTTCATGTAATTTTGCAGAAAACTCTATGATAATTTTTTCTCTCGAACGTAAATTAAAGAACTTTCGGGAATGAATAAGAAATGTTGATTCCGAAAAATTGTGAATGTTTATTCCGGTCGTTTTATTGAAGGGCAACCATTTGCAAGTTAAAGTTAAAGTTAAGTTAAAGTGCAGTTTTTGTATCAATCAATGATGATGATGATTCCGTTTCCGACTTCTGCTTTTTAGATTGACTCGTCATTTACAAGAATATTTCAGTATGATTCAAAACAACCAATCAAAATGAAGCAAGTATGTGCAGCCAATGAGAATAACTCTGCAAGTTTCTGATTGGTTGACTGACATCATTGCATTTCTAGAGTTTATTTGCTGGCAAAATTGCTTCAAAACGCTGTTTTCATACAACGAAGATGTTTAAATTTACGGTGCATTAATTTATACCACATGAAACGCAACAAACTTTTTATTGAAGCTGCAATAGTGAAATTAATTGGAATGGATAAAAATTGCAGCCAATGTTGATATCGAAAATAGCTAATAAAATATTGTTTAATTGAATAATAAAACATCTGAAGCAAGAGAAATGACTTAACTTGCGAATTTTCATTGGTACTGATTAATTGAACAACCATCTAGATTTTAACTCTGCTTAACCCGCGTGTTTTGACGGGGGTTAAATTTCAATGGAAAACGCTTTGAGAGAGTTAAACAGAGTTAAATTTAACCCTTTCATGAAAAAGGTAGAGTTAAATTTAACTCTGCAAATATTTAACCCTTGCAGCGATTCTTGAAAAGGGTAGAGTTAGAGTGAGTTAATTTTAACTCTTCAAGAAACAACGCAGAGTTAAAAACTTTAACTCTATAACTCGCAGGGTTAAAATTAACTCGTTTAACCCTTTCTTGAAAAGGATCGAGTTAATTTTAACTCTACTCTACCCTTTCTTGAAAAGGCCCTTAGAGAATTTTAGATCTACTTTCCAGAAATTCGAATTACTAATCTCCAATGAAACAAGAAAAATTTAGCCTTGGCTGAAATTCGAAAGCAATGCAAATTAACTAGAAAGGTTTTAAGGCCCGGAACTGGAAATTTTAATTAAGAGAGCGCAGAATGGAAGCTAAACAGGTGTGGGGAAAAAAGTGTGAGAAAACTTTGTAATTAAAATCAAAATTTGGGGCCAAAAAATCATCTACACAGTTGGGAGAATCGGGACTATTTAGCCCAGATATGGGCTAATTAAGTCCGAAGACCACCCCCCGGCGGAACCTAGAAGAGTCGGACCCCCCAGATAAGGTCCCCCCAGAGTCGACCCCCCAAGTTCAACCATCCCCCCAGTCATCAGTTCACTCTGATTCAATAATCCAAACCGTATTATTAATTTATAATTAGCTTAAATTATCCTAGGGGGCTCCTAAACAATTAACTTTAATGAAAATTAAATCACATCGCTTTTAAATTGGCTGTTTTGTTTCATTTGATTCAGCCGTCAATACAGATACTGGCGGTGGTTCAAGTCACAGTAGATCCGAAGTTTTCCAAAGTATCCATATTTGGCAATACTGGCTGTCCATGTTTTGCAATGTCCAAAAATGGTTGGCAAAACCTCCACGTTTTGCAATATTGGCAAAAGACAGCAATTTTTGGCCCTTCGGCCTCAGTGCATAAAGATGTAAATAGTAATAAAGTGGGCTGCACAGCAAAAAGTGCAGCCCACCTCTGAGACGAAAAGTGGAAAAATGAAGTCAAAAACAGACTTGTTGCAAAGGTTTTTTGGCCCAACTTCCGGCCTGTCAATCACCGGAATCGATACCGCGCCTGCACTCTTACGCATATGCAGGCGAGCAAGGCAGCCCCAGCATGCCTTGTAGAAGGAAAACAAAAGAAGAATTTAACGAAAATAAAAGAAAATATTTGACTAAATAAGTAAAGAAATTAACAGGAAACTGCAAATAAAGCAAACTTTAAACGAGATCCTACCCAGTACTTCAAAAATTAGGATGGATTCATGAGCTTCTTTTTGAACGGTTTTGCAAGAGTCACGATGGCCTAGTGGTTAGTGCATCCGACTAGGAGGTCGAAGTGTGGGTTCGATTCCCACTCTTGACTGAATTTTTCCGTCAAATTTTCTGCTAGGCAAGCCAGCGCTAGCCTTCTGGCAGGCTCATAGGAATAGCACACTGAGGACTCAAACCTGTCAAAAGTCTTTCTCCCT
>JASAND010013764.1:0-49924 GCA_030248195.1 Trissonchulus latispiculum
TTCGATTGGTAGCATGGGGGGATACTGTCTACCGACATATCATAGTAGCATTGGACCAAAATGCCCACATCGTTCCAACACTTCGCTAGAAAATGCACTTCCAATAAGCGTTATTAACCGAGAAAAAAACAACCGCACGGTAACTATCGCCTAGTGCAAAATTTCGAAGTTCCGAATTTTAACCAAAAGTATGGTGATACTTGTAGTACTACTCGAGTACTTTACGATGGTAACCTTTTTACCCCTCCCGGACCTCTAATTAGCTGGCACCAGGCCCACACGGTCTCCAGGGGCCGCGCAGACGCCTTTACACCCATATTATGTAGGGGCGCTCTCGCGCCCCTACATAATAATCTAAAACAGTTCTTCTGGAAAAACTGCACTTAGCCGCTGGCATACTTTTATCAGGGGGAGGCCCCATTCGGAACCGGAAGGTCCCTCATGGTCGACCTCCTCCCCCATAGGCCGCAACAGTGCCAGATTTTACCATTTTTACCCTAAATTTCAAAAACTTTTCGGCCTCGCCATATTTTAAACAAAATTTCCATTATTTTAGCTTAAAAACTCCTACAGCTTGTTATTTTTAGTGACTTTTAGCAGTTTGTACACAAAAAACCTAAAAAATTCGGAAAAAAGTTTTCAAAAAATATGCCCCCCCCCCATTTTGGTGAGCCCACCATAAATCTTGGCCTAGAAGCCCCAGCCGTCCATCCCTGTTCTGACGTTATCACAATAGCAACACAGCAATCCCAATAGTTAGAGTAAACGGCCCTACCGACATAAGAGGTAGGATTGACATATTCATAGCAGGCGGACCCTTCTTGTGGTATATCGATAACTCGACCGGATCGGACGCTCACTCGTATTCGCCTTCCAATCTCATCATAGCGCCAGGAAAAGCCGGTCGGTTTCCTACAAATCAGCCAACGCGTTAGAAGATAAAAATGCTGCTGAGAAAAAATGATGCTGAGAAAAAAGCTGAACAGATTTTACACAATCAAATTATCAATTCTAATGTTGAGGAAAATAAAGAAAATTTAGAAAAAATTGTGAATAGACTCAACAAACACACACCCTTCCCCAGTTCCAAACGAATTTTCGTAACCAACATAAAGTGCTTCGAATCGAATCAAACAATCTTTGAAGAGACATCTGAAAACGTGAAACTTTCAACAATTTTTCTGTACGTATAACCTAACTCACCTACACCTGGCTTACCTTTGATATATATTTTCAACATGAATAATACAACAGAGACAGCAAACCCTGATGGATTTTAAGAAAAGGTTTAACTCCCTCCTTCACCGACACCCCCTGTGTGAAGCGAAGCCAGAAAACAATACTCACAAATCGCCCGGATCAACTAAGGCAACATCCTTGTCAACATCCAAAGGCTGCTCATCTATCACCAATTGTCCGGGCGTGTTCATGGTCTTTGAGCCTCCGATATATTTGTACTTCTGCAATAAAGAAAACTGAATAATTAGAATGAAGTAAATCAAAATCAAGTTTGAAGCAAAAAATAAGAATGTGCGCCTGTAATGAGCAATAGTTGTTGGCTTAAGTCGGCCAAGTTTCGAGCCTTCCCATATGTAAAAAGGTAAAGGTTCTCCCTGGAGACGGATCCCACCCTTGCAGGGTGTAGGGTGCCGGTGCTCATCCCCGGTTTCATTGCCCTTGAGCCAGGAGTGCCACCTCGAGTGTGAATGACTGCAACCGTGGAGGAGGTGCCAGCTCCTACAGATGCCCTACACAGTCTCTTGCTCCCTTCCACATTCGTGGTTCCATTTACTGACCAACGAAGAACTTGAGTAAACATCTCCGGCTCCTAAGAATTCTACACTTTGACTTTCTTCTCTACTGAGCGACTTTTTCAAGTTAAAGTTTGGTACCTAAAGGACCAACCACTGGTTTCTGGATGGATAGTTTTGGGAGACTTGGACGGAGGGTTGATGATGTTTATGGGAACTCTTAGGGCCGTATTCACCAAGTTGTGGTAGCCCTACCAGTGGTAGTCTTACCAGTGGTAGGGTTACAGACGGTAAGAAAACCAATTGGTTAGCCGGGCGTATTCACAACCAATTGGTTAAGTTATCGGTGGTTTACCAGTGGTTACTTACAGAGGATAGAAACTGAGCATTGTTTAACGTATGTTGACACATGCTTCTCTTCTTAACACTTAAAGTGTTTTTTACGACTGCAAACGTAGTCATTTCACATTCGTACGTGCACCTAATAATTATTTAATTAGTGGCAAAAATCTAGTCTGATTAATTATATCGTTGCTGAAAAATTTTTTATTGTAGTCGTTTCCTATATTTCTTTCAATTACTTTGTCAATTACTTTAATCTGGTGAATCCTCCGGGGATATATTTTGTCAGACAATTTGCAGCATAATCTCGATGCGACTGGTGTTCAGCTATAAAAACGTAGCTGCAGTTAAAGATCCACATTAAACATGGTCTTATATCAGTTCTTGTACACAAGGAAGTATTTTTAAAATAAAGTAGTAAAGATGCTGTAGTTGAAGTAAACAATCAGCAGCGTAATAATTTACAAAACTAGACAGTGGTAGAGCTGCTAACTACACAGTTAATCAGATCAAAGAAAACTGAAACCACTTAGAATACATTAGAATACAAGCCGAGAAAAATTGCAGCTGCGTCGGCGGCCTCAAATTGCAAGTGTGCAAAGAAATTTAAAAATGAAGATTTTGGGATTTTACTTCCAAAAAGTAATCTCTAATTTGTAATTTCATTGTAATCTGAAAAAGTCTATAATCTTTCGAAAAAGTATGACATATTTTTCTACCCATTTTTCGCTTGATATTTATAAAAAGTGCTACTACATACAGCGATGGGCATTTTTTGTTTTTTCTGTCGAAAAATAACAAGAAAATAAGCATCTATTTCCAAAAATATGCACTGCAAACCATGCCCAGGGATGGTTTGCAAAATAACTCTCGGTAAGCTACCAGTGGTATGTTACCACTGGTTAGAAAATGTTGGTGAAATGAGTCTCTGTAACTAACCAATTGGTTTAACCAATGGTAACCTTCAAAAGCTACCAGTGGTAAGCTACCAGAGCTTGGTGAATACGGCCCTTAACCTCAGAATAAGCTTCAAAACATGCTCAGTTTACATTCCAAAAACTTATTCGAAGAACAAAGTCCTTCCTTATCAAGATCCAAGCAATTGCCTGCCCTTTCAGTCTCTACAGTAACTACAATATTTGTTCTGTCGTTATGAAAATAAGTCTAATTACAGACAGAATCAGCACAGCAGTATCCTGATTGTATATACTTTCCGACTCACCATATGAAGACCTTCGACAAAAACCCAATTTCTTTCTTGAACGACATAATTGACAATTCCCTGCTTTCCTTTGTCCTTTCCAACCAGTATTTCAACCTAAAACAGTCCAAGGGCTGGGAAGTTACAACAGCCGGTATGAAAAAGAGTACCTCAAAAAGCAAAACCAGTTATCCGTGAAAAATAACCTGTCATATCGTAGTCATCTGTTAAAAAATATGCAATATCGACAAGTCCAAACGACACAGGGATTCAATGAGGACGTAGCGTCACAGCATGAAATCCCAACTTAGGTCTGATCTACGTAAAATACAACACAGAAAGTTGCAATCACTGAAAAAAGATATAAAGCAAAATAGCTAGGAAAAAGTTGATTTTGTCGAGAGAGAGAGAATACGAAGCACTGTTTGTTTTTTGCGTAAAATACTGTGCATTTACGCAGTCGAGCTTAAAAATAAGCTGTCAAAAACAAAAATACGCAACAAAATAAGCAGTCGAAAAATTTGGTAGCAGAATTTCAAGAGTGCTCTCTAAATTAATTTCCGAAAACAATTTAACGTAGTTTGCGCTCTAGCGTCTTCTGGGGTTGCCGCCCCCAGACCCCCGCTTACCTCTTCGATTCTACATTGATCCTTCCGTCTGCAGATGCTTATATACTTTTTGCCTAAGCACACGTATAAATATATATACTATGCGTTCTTTTTGTTTGTACTTTGATGTGACATAGTAAAATAAAATCTTATCTGTTCAAAGGAACATTGACTCTATTTGTCCAACCAACTACTAACTTAACTATTAAACTGCTCAAGGCAAAGAAATCAAAGTTTTAAGAGCAAATGTAATCTTAAATTTAAAAATTTTCTTCAACTTCTGAGGGCTGCGCCCCCAAACCCCCTGCGTATCTATTTCAGCTATTCACACTTTTACACCACTGTGCAATCGGCACGCAATAAAATGAAGCTGAGACACTTAACGTTCTTTAAAAAGGCGTTAATTTGACACAAAATGCGTTTATAAGCGTTTATAACGGTGAGAAGCGATTTTCGTAATTTTACGCAGTCGAAATTAAAAAAACGCAATCGAAAACAAAACTTACGGAGGTCCGATTTCCAAAAAATTCCTGATACGAAGCAAAAGTGTACAGTCACACAAGGTTAAGCAAAATTCGAGTTTTTGGCAGATTAATTTTCTTCTAGGCTCCCCTCAACTTTCGAAAGCATCGAAGAATCTGTAAATTTATGATACTACCTACCTATCTACCAAAATCTAACAAACCATTTTGATACGTACCCTGTCCCCAACAAACATGGGAAAAGTTTCTTCCGTGTACTGACTGGGCGGAGGTGGTTTTTTACCCTTCATATAGGCTTGTCTGTTTTCCATTATTGCTTCAATAGACCACGGACGCTCCGCAGTGTGAACGTAGTCTTCAGGCTTTTGCTTTCTGCAAAAAACGATGCTTCGCTCATATATCGATGTTAATATTCTAATCTTTAATATTTCTTCATTTACTGAGCAAAGCAACAATATGCAAACAGAAGGCTACAACAATGCTTCAGCCAACGATACTGTACGTGCTTGTATTATTTTCTTCTAGTTGTTTAAATAGCTTTCAAAAACATCAAATGAAACAAAGGGCATATTATTATGCTAACTGGCATTTTTTAAGGTTTTGAAAGTTGGTTCCGAAAAGTGGGGGGACGAGTCCAAGTTGTAAAATAGCAAAATTTTTAGCGGAAAATTAGCATTTTTAAGTAAAAACACAAAAAATTGCTGTTTTTAAGCTTAAAATTAACTTATATGTCCATAAATTAGCTAAAAATTCAGAAAATTTTTGAAAATTTGACCTCAAAAACTTAATTTTTCGACACTTTTGGGCGACCCCCAAAAAAGTGGGGGGCTGCCACAAGTGGGGGCTTTCAAAAAGTGTGGGCCACCACCCACCCCCACTAAAAACATTGCGTTACTACATACTATCCTACATACTGTTTTACAATGTCGCCATCTTTCCAAGCAAAACAATGACTAAAAATGAAGCATTTAGTAACTTTCCAAAGCTGCTTCATGCTGGTAATTTCAAAGTTCCAGACGCAAGCGTCGCGTACTTGCATGCGTTTGTGAGCTTAAATCCGCACAATGGCATTTTAAACCGCTAAAACGTTATGCTATAGTTGGAGGCGTCGACGCGCGTCATTGACCATTCAAGTCTATGAAATCACCCTAAGTGCTTGGAACTCCCTCACTAGGCCAAACTATTACGTGGTTTAAGCTTACTAATAATCTTACTAAAACATAAACGTATAAATCAAAAACCACCAACCTATATATCGGCATGGGCGGGGCGCCGAATCTATTATCCAGAACTTTTTCCGGAAGAATGCCTTTCATCCTATCCAGGTATCGCTTTGGAAGATTTCTCAGATAACGAGAACAGAGTGAAGTAGACAACTTCATAATTGATCATAAAAACTAAAAAACATTTGAAAAATGTAAGTGGAAAACGACTCCACAAGTGTTAGTAGAAAGTCCTTTTTCCTTGTGCACAATCTTGAAAATAGGAACAATTCCGATATAGCGAAATTTTCATACCCTGACAAGAAGTGGAAAGGAAGATCCTCTCAGAAGCCGCATAACCTTGGCTTACGACTAGGCAATTTCAAAGAGGGAAGAAAATTTTGGGAATGCTTGCAAATTCGAAATTTCTATGTCTCTAAAAGTCGCTAATATTAGGCTAAATCAGGTTTTTAAAATAGTGAAAATTTCCTAATATCTAATAGTGCAACTAAATATAGGGTAAAATAGTATATAAAACTGACCATTTTTATTATAGGCAGAGGGCTGTGGCAGAGGGGGGGACCCAAAAAGTGGGGGGGGGATAAAATGGCCTAAAATGCTAAAAACAACCTGTTGCGTATAACGCTATAGCTAAGCTAAAAAGTGCTCAAAAATCACGTTTTAGTACCAAAATACACCATTTTAGACCAAAAAACTTGCCAAGCTGAAAATATTTGAGAATTTTGACCAAAAATCCTTACGATCTGGCATTTTCTAGGCACCTCGAATTGGGGGGGGGAGGGGGTAGGTCGCCGAATGGGGGGGCGCCCCCCAAACCCCCCCCCCCGGGGTGAGCCAGCAAGTTAGACTAGTATTCAATACAAATGAAACCTGTAGTTTTCACTGGTTTACAGGTTTACTCTACAGGAAAGTACTCGATACGCTGATAACGCAAAATGAATATATAAGGACGGCAGTGAACATAATTTTTGAAGACTGGAATTTTTTGAATATCTTCAAATTTTCAGTCTTTCAACCCCCGTGGGTGATTTTTTGCAGCGGCCGCTCACTGCCGAAAATATTTTGGGAGCGGCCGCCCCCCTCCCCCACACCAGCCCCCCCTTTTCCATTAGCAGGTCGCTCCAGTAAAATTTACAGGTTTTGTCTTGCAAAAACTACAGGTTGGTATCTGATTTAGGATTGTCAAAAAAGTCGAGCAAAAGTACAGGTTTCTTTAGTATTTTCTACAGGAGACTCCTGTAATAAAAACACCAGGTTTCATTAGTATTTTCTACAGGAAATTCTTGTAATTTTTACTATTCGATAGGCCGGTAAAAAATACAAGTTACTTTTGTGGAAAATACAGGATGCTCCGCTAGTGACTGACCGCACAGGAGAACTACAAGAATTCCGTTAGTTTCTACAAGAGTCTTTTTAAGAGTGTACCTATATATAACCCTTCCATACTTGAATTTCCTCAGGAGTAGGACTAACAACTGAAAATAACCAATTTTACATTTTTGGCTACCATCTTTCACTAAGAACACCTAGAGAGATAGGACTGCCACCATTCGAATGTAAGCATTGGAGGGTCCATGCACTCTGAAAGTTGGAAACCGTCAATGTCGGGACAAGTACGAATTTTTGCTGAACTTTCATTGCAGAAAAGCAACTGATTTTTAGGTGCAAGCGTTGATTTTGAGACGGAGCAAACTATACGTTATTTTGATGTGCATCACCTGGACAGTTGAAACTTTTACACCGACGACAGCCGGCTCTGGATTTGTTTGAATGCAGCCCTCGAACAGGGCTTGAAATCATCTGAATTTTCATTGTCGGCGGAAAGCTATAGAAACTCGAGTTTTCTGGCAGGTGTGGATTGATTCTCCCAATATAGAGCGGACGTGTTGAGAAAAAGGAACAATGTCCAGACTGCCACTCCAGACTCCAACAATGTAACTGGACCCTGCACCAAAAAATTCTTCAAAAATCACCACTTGGGCCATATGGCCCGTCCGGCATTAAAGGATAAACGGGTGAAAGTATAGCTGTCGCACGATAAACGTTAGGTATTTTGACCTAGCTAGCTATCCACAATAAAAATAACTTTCGCTCATAACCACGCTTAGATTCACCAGATTTCAGGACGAAGACGACGCCTTAAACTTCACGACAGATGGCTACAACTTGGAATGCCCAGATACTAAACTGAAGAACGAATTCAACAGAAAGCTTGACTACAGCTTATGCGTCCAAGAATTTCGGATCTGCCTAAATTATCATGCCAGTCCTTATGTTAGTTAAAATGAGGAAAAGCAACATCTCTTTGGTCCATTTAATTTAACTGCCTTAATTAAACGGCGTAAGACAGCCCAGCATAGCCAAACCTGATAACACCTTTACTTCATTTAAAGCAAGCATTATAAAAGCTGTTGACATACAGTATATTATACGGGAGACAGGAAATAATCGACGTGTCATCACTTCCAGAATAAAGCAACATCAGCACATAAAACTGGATGTATATTAGGCATTAGTTATAACGAATAGGATTAAGCGAACATTATACTGCAATACATACTAATAGAAATAACAATAATCAATGCAAATATAATACAATGCACTTAATGTCAGGTTCATATAGAAAATGAAACCTACTGTCTCAGCAACAAGACTATAAATAAGGACGCATATAAACAAGATGTCAAAGATGGTAAATAAGAGACGCCGCTTTTCGCAGTTCTAATTTGCAGAAATTCGCAAAGATTCATATTTTTGACCATCAAATTTGGGAAAGCAAAGAGGAACGGATCAATCTGAATTTACTAGTCAACCAATTAAATAATTTCAAAAATTAAGCTACGTAATGCTTAATCACAAAGAAAACTCAGGCTAATATTAAGCCCCCGCTTCATATCACGTCGACTAAACAATCATAGGGTACAATCGGGCGGTGGAAGGACAGGGCTAGTTCTGAAAAACTACGCACTATACACATGGCTAAAGACTGGTTTTTAATACAAGAGTAAGGACTCCGATTTTTCCAATAACTAGTCTAATATCATATATACCTAATGATTGTTCAAAAATTTCCGACATGGGAGAAAAACACTAACGAAATGTACTAGAAAAAGCAGTGAACCCTGCAATAAAACCGTGTAGGTTAAAATCAGCATTGAAAGATGTGAACAAAGTGTCCAAGGCGGGGATCGAAGCCGATTAGGCCGATCTGAAGGCGAGAACTCTACCACTCAGCTTTCAGCTTATCTTTGAATAGCGAGATTAGATGATAATGCTAATTTCAACTTTTAGAGCTCAAGTGTCACACTGATATTTAACAAAGCAACAAACCAATAAATATCCACAACACTATATCCGTATACGTATATACATATGTATGTAAGTTACGAGCGCGAAATAAAATATCCAATCAAGCCCTGAAGAAAATTTGGATAGGGAGTCTTCACATCAGCCTACAAAATCGGACAACTCGACTTAGTCTTGAAAGGATTGTCCTTGTCGCCATGGGTGAATCCATGAACCAAAACATCATGAACTTCATTCTGCTCCACAAATCTGAAATATGCAAAAACAACAGTGACACACAGACGCAAACCAAACAGGCAACGCAATCCGTAGATGGAACTTGCTTACTTGCTTAATTGGAGGCCGCTGTGGGATCCTCCGCTGCTCTGACGAGTGAATCGGTCATTGCCGTCCATTGTTGTCTATCGCTGGCGATGTCGGCTAGGATATTCTTCCAGTCCTTTGACCAAGATCGATATATGTGGTGAAGTCTGAGACTGGAGAGATCTTTTTGTACTGTCCTTTGCCACGTAGTACGAACGCCGCCGCGGGGGCGCTTCCACTGGGGCAGGGGCTCTGCCATCAATGCTCGTCTAGCAGGAAATGATGGATGACGACGTAGGACGTGGCCAAAATAACACAGCCTGCGTCTTAACAATTCTGAGCTGCACAGCGACGAAGGATTGATGCGTTCGGTAATTTCATGGTTGGAAATTCGGTCATGGTAAGACACTCCAAGCAAGCGGCGCCAGCAGTAGAATTCAAAGGCTTGCAGTCTGTTAAGATCATTTACCTTAACCGGCCAGGTCTCGCAAGCATAAAGCAATACAGGACGAATGGCTGCAAAGTAAACTTTAATCTTTGTACGCAGACTGACTTTTCGGTCTTTCCAGAGACGGTCCTGTAGTTTGTTGAAGGCATCTTCGGCTTTGGCAATTCTCGATCTTATTTCTTGAGTGGGGTTGCCGTCAGCTGCAACAAGGCTGCCGAGATAAGAAAATTGGTCAACACACTCCAGTGGTTGGCCTCGCAGAAGGATCGGCGCTGGGTCCGCAGAGCAACACTTCACTACCTTTGTTTTTCTGCACTGATCAGTAGACCGACTGCAGAGGCATAGTTTTCCAGCCTGTCGATCATCTGGTTCAGATCCGCGCTGGTTTCTGCCAGTAAAGCAATATCGTCAGCATAGTCCAGATCTGTCAGTCGTTCATCCCCATCAATTCTGATCCCTGGGGATCCCTCAAGAGCCTTCCGAAAGATGGAACTAGAAGCTTACATAGGAAAAAGTGCCAGCTTTCTGGCATTTTTAGGCTTTTGAAGGTGGATGGGGGCTTCGGGCACCCCTAGAGAGGGGAAATGGGAGTGGCTTCCGAAGAATGGGGGACATACGTATAGTCAGGAAGGAGTAAGAAACAATGAATTTCTAAATAAGGTTATTACTTCCTACAGACTGTAGCTAGCCAGACGATATATATACCAGAATGTAGAGCTTGACCTGTACTTTCTACACCACCAGTAAAATCAACATTCGGTTGTACTTCATGTAGGCTAACCTCAATATAGACCATCTTTTCCTCCAAAGTTGGAGGAAAAGATGGGGTGGGGAAAAAGACCTGGCTTACTTCTAGGCCAAAATTTATGAGGGGGGCGATATGGGGGAGCTCGAACAACCCCCATCGATGCGAGACTCACCGAACATGGGGGGCATATACAAATTTTTTGCAAATTTTCAGGTATTTTTGTGTAAAAATGCTAAAATCGCAAAAAATACAAAACTAATTTTAGGTGTCTTATAAGCAAAAATAACGAAAATTTGGTTAAAAATCCGGCAGTCTGAAAATTTTACGAAAAGTTAGGGTGAAAAAATGGCAAGATTTGGAAATTTTTCGGCTTATGGGGGAGGTCGAAATTTATGGGGGCATCCATTTATGGAGGGGCTCCTCGAATGGGGGCGCTCCTCGTAGAAATATATAAGCCAGAAGAAGGTATCAAATTTCGTTCCTTTACCACCATAACATCACGTAAATAGCGTTTAAAGGCATAATACGCAATAACTACTTCTAAAAACTCGCTGCCAGCAACCAGGTTATTATCCATCAAAGTTAGTAATGGAATGGACCACAATGCAGTGTTTTTTATTTGGCCGACGGCTTATGTGTAACGTTACACACCTCTGCAAATTTTTCAATTTTTCAGAAAAAGTGTGTAACTACCTAAAACTTTCGAGATTATTCACGTTTTAGAAACATGAATCTTCAGGTATATACGTACGTGTTAAAAGTCAATTATTCATATTCAAGGCTTAAAGTCGAATTTATAGCAAACCCTACTGAAAAAGTTTTGAATTTTGGCAAATCCGCAATGGAGACGCTTAAAAATTTATCTGGCATGAACTGTTTTGTAGCTATAGTGCTTTGGGGGGGTCACCCTGAACGACTGGAAAGACCTAGCCCAAAACGGATTTCAGTTTCACAGAGGACATGTCCCGAACTTCACCATGGTGTATGCAATTTGGCTCTAGTGCCTGTGGTGCGACCTGGGGGTGATCTACACTCGGCGGGGGAAAACCCATGTGCGGGCAAAAACCCAAATTTCAAAATGAAAATTTTTTCTAACCATTAGCAGCAAAGGAAAAATTCATGCATTTCTTAGCTCAATAGAGCCTCCTGATTAATTTGGTATAGATTTTACCTAGGTTCAACTTTCTATGTGTGGCCCAGGTGGCCAAAATCTGGCATGGCGCCATTTCAAACCAAATTTTTCAATTTTGTCAAAAATCGCCAAATTTTCACTAAAATAGCTCGGGTTTGGCTTTAAATGCAATGAAAACGTTTTCTCATCTTCAGCTCTTACCTTACTGTCACAGGTGTATAAATCTTAACTAGCACACAGCTAAATATTTATCGGTTAATAGTTAAAATTTATTACTACGTATCAAAATTATCGGAATTAATGGTTTAATTAAACTCTACCAAAAACCATAAGTATACCTACCTAAAAGCTATGTTTCTTTTCTCGAAATCATTCTGAGTCCCATTTTCGTATAGTAGGATTTAACTTTCTCTCATGGGTCCTATGGTAGCTTTCGAAGGCAGGCTGAAGGTAGGGGTTTCTTACGTAAAAGCACGGGATATGCTGACGTTTTGTTATTGGTTGGTGAATTTTAGAAATAGTCGTGACTTTGCTAGTTCTTGGAATTGAATTGTAATCGTGACAGTTGATGGATCCTTTGTTCCAATTTTTGGGTTTTTACGTTTCCTGAACTATTACGAAATATGTCAGAAAGTATGAGTCAAAGCTTCGTCAGAGAAAGGCTTGAAAGAGACCGCCTTAGTTTTTATGCTTTTTGCTGGAAAGAGCTTTCGACTTTTTGACAAGGCGTCATTAGAAAAGAGGTTTACGGTAACACGTGAGAGGCGGAGCTACTGAAGGTATAAAAGTCTGTGTTTTGAATCATTGTTGCTGGTGGGCTGTCTGCTGTTGCTGGTTGCTCGTTGCCTTGCCTTTGTCTGTACCCGTGAACTGAACTCTGAACTTGTCTGAACACTGAACTTGTCTTTGTTATAACCTGCCCTCTGCTTCATAGTAAAAGCCTAGTGTGTTCGCTGATGCCTAAGACGAGCAACGATCCACACCTATAACCGTCATAAGGCCTACACGGACCAGATTTCCACGCTTCCACAAACAGAACTTTCGAAGGACCTCAAGGCCTCGTGACATTACTTACCTTCTGCAACTTTTTCTTTTCTTTTTCTACGTATGTGATAGGATGTTAAAACTACAGAAATTTCAAAAATTTTCGAAATTTGCCTATTTTAACGTATTAAACATACAAAATTTTCAAACACCAATTTGATATAAATTTTTACAAAGATATTGATATTTTTTGATGCAGATGTACTAAAAATGACCCGCTCTTTCGAATGGTACTGGCATTTTTTTAGCGGGGGGCCCCCACTTTTCGGTTCTCCCCTCCAATTCCCCCCCCCAGTTTTCGGCAAGCCCCCACCCACTTTTTGGGGGTCGGCCAAAAGTGTCAAAAAATTAGGTTTTTGAGGTCAAGTTTGCAAAAATTTTCTCAAATTCTAGCTAATTTATGGAGTTATAAGCTCATTTTAAGCTTAAAAACAGCGATTTGTTTCGTTTTTGACTTAAAAATGCTAATTTTTCGCTAAAAGCTCGCCCCCCACTTTTCGGAAGCCCCCCCCCACTTTCAAAACCCTAAAAAATGCCAGTGGTGTAGTCAAAAATGTTCTGGCATGCTTCCCGCAAAAATTTCGGCTGGGTTTTCCCCCATCGGTTTGGTCGAAAATTTCTCACCAACCGTACGTGCTAGAGAGGTGTTTTATGGCTCATTTTGAAGCACTTCCCAAGGCCTCATGGTAGTTATTGTTAGATTTTTGATTTGTCGCTTAATAAAAATGTAACAGCCAAAATTCAAAAATTTGTGTTTTTATTTCCCACCGCGCTATATTTACAACCCAAAACCACTAACCTAGTGTTCCAACTAGGGCAACTGACCCCGCCGAAGTCTGTCTGTCTGTCTGTTCTCGGCCACTCTGCCCGGAGGCAATATGGGGGTCAGTCTCGGCAGTTTTAATACTTAGCGGATGCTGCAGCCAGATCAAGAGACCCAAAAGGAAGCGACCGACTAGGTCAAAGGGGGATGTGGGTCACTGATCCTCCATGGCTTGTGCGACCGACCTGCTGCCTCAGACATGACCAGTACGCCGTCAACTGACACGAAAGATTGGACGTACTCCGAGGATGTGAGGGACACATTCAACCAGCTTACTGGCGACGTGGCACCTCCCGGGCACCCTCAAGCCACAATTTTTGAATCAGTTTTGAATCAACAATTTGAATCATCAGACATCAGTGCATCTACCTCAGCAATTATATAGTAAAGAAAACAACTGAGGCAAGCACAGCTTGGCGGCACTGACATTATAGTATAGCCTAACCAGGCGAGGCTGCAGTTATGTAGTATCACTGTCGCCTCGATCCGTCATTGAATGCGGTCCTTCATGGACCGCAAACTCGGGAGCCTGGGAAAAGGCAACCCCACCGAAGTCTTAGTGGTCACTGATGGTCCCCGGCAGGGTCTAGTATGAAGTCTGGTGGCTCTAAAATGCCGTTTTAAAGGCTAAAACGTTGTTTTTTCGTGTTTGTGAGTGATTATAACTTATTTCCAGTCGTTACGGCAGAGAAATATAGGACTTCGTATGTTGGCGGTATATGACCCACGGTCACGTGACCCCTGCCGGACCCTTCCGGACCCTCCAGGTACCAACCGGGCAGTCAGAAGTGGCTAAAAACATGTCCTAGTGGGTTTTCTCCTGCGCAGAATTCAAATCTGGCATTAGTTTTTAGGTAACTATAGTCTAATACTGACTTCCGGAATCACGTTTACCGTCGGAGGGTTCAGGCCCGGCTGGTTACCAGGATGGACTCCCAGAAGTGTCAGACAACCTCAATGACAACGGCAATAAGGGTTTTCGAGGTCGCTGAGCTCGAATTTGGCGTGTTTTGCTCTAGCTGCTGTTCGGACTTCAGTAACAAAGTGTGAAAGTTATTTTATATTTGTTAAAATTTTAACAAAAAATCACCCACCCCAGGATGGCTCAGAGGTCCACAGGGAACTTCTATATATGTATCAATAGCGCACAGTCAGGACATGTCATAGAATTTCCCCTTAGTAAATAGCAGCCGAAATTCAAACTTCGGTCATGAACGGTTTTAAGGCCACTTTTGGGTACCCTGTCTGTCTGTCTATCTGTTCTCGGCCACTCTGCCCGGAGGCAATATGGGGGTCAGTCTCGGCAGGTTTAATACTTAGCGGATGCTGCAGCTGCAACCAGATCAAGTGACCCAAAAGGAAGCGACCGACTAGGCCTAAGGGGGATGTGGGTCACTGATCCTCTATGGCTTGTGCGACCGACCTGCAGTCTCAGACATGACCAGTACGCCGTCAACTGACACGGACGATTGGACGTACTCCGAGGATGTGAGGGACATTCAACCTAGCTTACTGGCGACGTGGCACCGCCCGGGCACCCTCAAGCCACAATTTCTGAAGATGATGCGTCCGCCTCATCAGACTTCAGTGCATCTACCTCAGTAATTTGGGTAACCTCACTTAAGGTGGTGATTCCTTTTGGGCACATATTGTTGAGTGATGGTGCAAATCAAGATGAAATTTGATGAAACTTTCCAAAATAAGTTCTTTTAGCATTTTAACACCCTCCGCGCAATCCCGCTTCAAAAATTCGACGCCTCCGTTCAGGGTAGTTTTTGTCGATTTTTGACAGTTAGGCAGTTGCTGTACAGCTATGATTATATTAATTCGAAAGATCTTGTTGAGCTCTACATTTTTGCTTTTAGAAGTATATACCTTTGTAGCTTTTCGCTATCGTGAGATATAGTCGATTTTCCTATTTTGGCGTTGAAAACGTGTCAGTTTTGCAGAAATCAAATAATGCATCATTTCTTGAACTTACGCAAGCCATAAAATTAAACTACGGGTGTCAATTTGAAGGTCTCGTCGAGACCGATTATCCATGACATTATAATCTTCTAACTGCTACCCCGTACGCTGCTATCATAGAAAATGTAGTTTTTGCAAAAACATGACCAAATTTTTTCCAGCGATTGTGGAGCATTTACTATGCAAGCTAGATGGTTGCCACTTACTGGACGTGTTTTACACTAAAATACCCAGGGGACCCATTTTAGTTGTCCCGATTGCTGCTTTCTAGCTAAAGTGGTCGCTTGCCGCAGTTGGGAAAAGTAGGCAAAATCCATGTTGCGCATATATACATTTTAGCTAATTTCTTTATAACGAGGAGCGGTTTCATAATAACTAAAAAAGGGTCCCCAGCTATTTGATAGTGGAATCGAATGATGTGGCCGATGCCTCACGAAAAAATTTACTTTATTCTGCAAAAAAATCTGGAAAATTAAATTACTTCGAAAACGCAGTAAAATAATTTCCAAAAACCAAAGTTAGTTTCGTTGCATTCATTAGAAAGACCAAATGTTAAGCTGCATTTGATATGAAAACAGTGGCGTAGATAGGCCATTGCTTCGGGGGGGGGGGCGGATTTTCGGCAAGTCGGGGGGGGGTCCGGGGCCCGACGCCCCCCCCCCCCGATATTGAGCAATTTTTTACCTCGACCCACAATCAGCTTTCAATATTTCTATAAGTAAAATTGAGTTTTTCAGATTTTCACCAAAAACGGGTATATACAGCAGCTTTAATTCTTAATTAGTATATAAGCTTGAGAAATTTTCTCAGATTTTCACCAAAAACGGCTTAATTATTAAAGCTGACATTTTTCTGATTTTCACCAAAAACTGCTAGAGAAACTTTATATATAATTCTTTAATACCAGTTGAAAATTTTTAACTTTCTAAATTTTTTGAAAGGAATTGCTTTTGAATCCCCAGAAGTTGAGAATTTTTGATATTTCAGACATGAAAGCAGTTTTTCAAAGCCCTTTTCATTTTACATCAGCAAATAATCTGAGAGCTAGCATTGTACGCGTGGAAGCGCTGTGGAGAAACCTAATGTCGCGAAGAAATAGGAGCCGCGGGGGTCTGGGGGTAAAAGTTGCAGAATTTTTCATATTTACACTCCCTGAGGAATAATTTTGAGCACTTTCTTTATTAAGTGCCACATCTGCAAGACTAAAGACAGAAACATTTATTTTAGGAAAATGAAATAATCAATATCAAGTTGTCATAGTAGTTAGCAATATGAGTAAGAACGCACAATCAGGAGTATGGGAGCGCTGCCCCCAGTAGAAAATTTTTAGAAATATTACGTTTTAATTTAAACCTATTTTTCCGGTAACTTTCGCACAAAATGGTCATCTACATTTGTCACCTACTGTACGTCATCTGTATTTGGCTCAGAGCGAGCGAATTTTTTGAAAATTAAGGGTTGAAACCTATATATATCTATTTCAGACTACTGTTTCAGCAAAAACTGGCGTAATATGTTTTGCTCGCGCTGCGCGCGAGCTTAAAAATTTTTTCCACCGGCAAAATTTTCAGGGGGGCAAACAAAGAAGCTGGGTAGCGCCCGCCCGGGCGCCCCCCCCCCTTATCTACGCCCATGTATGAAAATGGCTTCTTAACTCAAAGTAATGGTTGAGTAATAATGGTTGTAGTGGTGTTAAAGAATACCACTTGGGGCGGGGAGGGCTGGGACTGTTTTTTTATTGGGTCTAAAAAATTTCTGTTTTGTGTGTGGTGGGGGGTGTTTTTTTTGTGTTTGTCGTTTTGTTTTTTTTTTTTTTGTTGGTGTCTCTTTACCATTGTCGTTGTTAAAATGGAACTTATATATTAATATATAATATTGGGGTTGGGGGAGGTAGTTCCGGGGCCTTGCCAGCTCCAACTAACCCTGGTAGTCTGTGGCATTGCAGATTGGCGCCACAGGACCAAACCCTCCCCACCCCCAAGCCCCCTCCATGGTTGTGGGTCCCTACATCAGCTACATGTTGTGCTTTTGTTATAGGATTGCCTGCCGGCCGACTGGAGGGTGGTTTGGGGTCCCGTGTGGGGTACCTTGGGCCCTTCCCCGGGCAAAAGGGCATCCCTGGGGCTGAGAACTGGCGTCTCTCAGCCGTCGCGCTACGCTAGCCGTGTATCTCCCAAATCCATGCCAACAGATTCCCCCTAACCTATCCCAATCCCATGGTTCCTGCGCCTGAGGGATGTATGGCTGGAGGTGTATCCAGTTCTAAGCAGTGACTGTACATATATTGGGTGACCCCTGGCGTTCCGGGGCTCCGCCGGGGACGCTTCCCTTTCTCTCCCCGAGATCCATGCTGTATGGAAACTTTTACGAACTGTTATTTGGATGACTCAATGGACAATTTTGATGGATTCTCACCCTCAGATATAGAGCTAACTGAATCTCTACTACCGGTTTACTCAGAGTCTAATAATGGCACCGATTCACCATCTTTTCAGGGATTCTCACCCTCGGAACTGCGCTCTGCTAGGCGGCGTGTGAACCGTCTGCTGCGTCTCCGCGACTACCAAAACCGGCATCCCAGACCCCTACTCCACCCTAAGCAGCTCACATTGGTTGCCACCTGGAACGTACAAACTGCTGCTGATCCAACCCGCCGCAGCGTCATAGCCGCTGACCTTGCCTGCCATAATGTTGGCATTGCTGTCCTGACCGAAGTCCGAATCCCAGGCTCTGGTGTCGACATCATCGGGGATAATACGAAATACAGCCTTCACTATAGTGGGCACGAGATCCACGCTGTCAGAGGAGTCGGGCTTGCTCTGTCTGAAGAAATCTCTAAGTCTCTGGTAGCCTTCCAGGGAATAAGTGACAGGTTATTGTATGCCCGTTTGAAATCCTGGAACGGTTATGTTTCTGTCATTGGCTGCTATGCACCGACTGACGTTTCCGACGATGATACGAAGGACGATTTTTACCAGCAACTACAGGACGCCTTTGCCGGCATTCCGAACTCGGATTTCCTACTGCTGCTTGGCGATTTTAACGCTGAGCTTGGCCACAGCCGCAACGACAGCCGAGCCCGTGGCCCATTTGGTACAGGGTCACTAAATAACAACGGTACGCGCTTACTATCTTTGGCGGACACTTACGATCTTGTCATAACCAACAGCTTTTTCCGGCACAAAGCTGCCCATTTCCTTTCCTGGAGGAGTAATACCGGACGAACTGCCAAATTATTAGACTATGTTCTGGTCAGACGGCGATGGCAGTCATCTGTTGTCGATGTCAGGATCAAACGGAGAACTGCCCTTCCCTCAGATCATGAATTGGTGCTTGCAAAAATAAACCTGAAACTAGCTGCTGTCCCCAAGACCACAAGAACTGCACAATATAACCTGGAAAAACTGAAGGACCCAGATAGTCTACGGGCATTCAAAATTGAAGTCAGAAACAGGTTCGAAGCTTTGGCTGAAGGACAATCTGATGATGATGACATTCCACTGGATCTGTTGTGGTCGAAAATGGCGGACTGCATAAGTAAACCGGCACTACAGGTCCTTGGTCGCAAACCAGGTAGACGAAGACCGGTACCTCTTTCGGCTGAATCAGACAGGTTAGCAGCTGCCTGTCGGGATGCCGCAAACCCGGAGACCAAGAAACTCTTGAAGAAGGCACTACGGCGTCAACTTAAGAGGGATAAGGAAAGGAATTGGAACAATCTGGCCCAGAAAATGGAGAATGCTGGCCGAACTGGTAATTCCAGATCTCTGTTTGCTTTACTACGTGAGGCCACTGGCAGGAAACCACCAGTCTGTGGAGCTGTGAAGGACCGTAATGGAAACTTAATCAAAGATAAATCTCTCCAATTAGACCGCTGGAAACAACATTTTGATTCACTGCTCAATCGGCCTGTTCCGCAACCCACTCTACCTGGTGCTCAACCTCCTCAACCGCCTCTCATCCGACCGGACGACGAGACCATAGTTGGAGGACCACCTACTACAGCCGAAATCATAGATGCTATTCGCCTCCTAAAACCTCGTAAAGCTGCCGGCTATGATGGACTAAGTCCAGAACTGTTCCTGGCAGCAGACACAGAAATTGCCCCACACCTAGAGAAGTTATTCGAGAAAATCTGGGTGCAAAGACATTCTCCCACCCAGTGGCAGAGGGCAATCATTGTTCCTGTGTTGAAGAAAGGTGACAGACAGGCTTGTGATAACTATCGAGGCATCTCCTTGCTACCAATTGCAGGGAAAATACTGTCGCTGATTATCCTGAGAAGAATTGTGTCGCAGTTGGACAGTCGGATGAGGGATCAGCAAGCCGGCTTCCGGAAAGGACGCGGCACCGTAGATCAAATTTTCCTTCTACGAGAGCTGTTGCACCGTAGGAAGATCCATAAAAAGGACACATGGCTTGCCTTTCTGGATTTCAAGGCAGCATTTGATAGTATAGATCGCAGCTGCTTGTGGACTCTTCTCTCGCACGCTGGCATCCCCTCCGTCCTGGTGGAAATAATTAAAGACATGTATGAAACATCAGTTTGTCAAGTACGCGTCGATGGCTCACTTACGGATGAATTTAAAGTCTCGACCGGCGTACGACAGGGAGATATTCTGTCTCCTCTTCTGTTCCTCCTGGCCATCGAGTGGGTGATGCAACAGGCTGTCCTAGATGGGGACGGAGTAGAGGTGGCTGAAAATATGTGGCTGGCTGATCTAGAATATGCAGATGATCTGGTGTTGCTAGCTAGCTCCGAAGATCGTTTGCAGCAACAGTGCAACCGGGTCGATGGATATGGCCGACTGGTCGGTCTTCTGTTAAATGCTGGGAAATGCAAGGTTGTCCCTCCGGTCACATCTGCCGTAGGCCCTGGTAACGTGACGGTCAACGAAGAAACAGTGGAAAGAGTCCGTAATTTTCCTTATCTGGGCAGCATTGTCTCCAATGGCTGTGACCAGGGTTCTGAAACTGATGCTAGACTGGCCAAGGCTAGTGCTGTTTTTCGTCAACTATACAGATGCCTTTGGTCCCGGCGGCAGATCTCCGTAAAAACGAAGCTGCGCGTATTCGATGCTATGGTTGTGCCTGTGCTACTGTATGCCAGCGAATCGTGGGTAGTGCGAAAATCGGACCTTCAGAAACTGGAGGTTTTCGAACGCGCCTGCCTACGCACCATACTAAGAATTAGGCGGCGAGACAATATTCGAAATACGGATCTCTACAACATATGCCACAATCACAAACGACTATCAGCCTATCTCCAACGCGGCCGCCTCCGGTGGCTGGGCCACTTAGGGCGGATGGATCCCTTACGGGCACCGGGAAAGGTGTTCTTCTCCTCCATCCCGGGTCACTGGCGGAAACCACCCGGTCGGCCGGCAACGTCATGGCGGCAGGTAGTGGAAAAGGACCTATGGGCCCACATGACCCCATATAGAAACGCTGGGTACCGGTGGGATGATGTGGTCAAAACCATGGCTCAAGACAGAAACCAGTGGAGGGCAATGGTTAATCAAGTTGGTATGGATCCGGAGCCCATCAGATTGCTGCAGCAGTAATGGAGATGGAACAAGTACAAGTAAAAACCAAACTCAACCGGCTGAAAATGCCCAGATCGTTCAGTTTTTCTGTTCGTAGAAAAGTGCTTCTAGCGTGGGTTACACGGCACAACAAACGGACTTAACTTGTCCAGCGTCGTGCAGGAAAGCACCCATAGGTGTATAGCCATGGGTGGAAAAACCCACCCCCTTTTTGGGGGGAAAAACCCACCCGCCTCCTGGACCAAGGGTTGGAGCTATGAGCTCCAAAACATAGCAGCAGAAAGCGCGACTCTTTCTTACCTATTTGTGCAAAGATCAAGTCATTTGGTTCACTCCTGCTCATTTTATGACATTTTGAAAATGACACCTACTTTTTGGTCCAACCATGCCAAAATTTTGCAAAAGTTTGGACCGATGTAACTTTTGACTGGGTTGGGCTAGAAAAGTTTTGCAAATATCTGCAATGATGGCAAGTCTTCCTCTTTGCACACAGCCAAAATTAGATCGATCCGATGCACCGTTGGTCTGGCACCTTGCCAAATGTGGCGGGGAAAAACCCACTTTGGGGGGAAAACCCACCTAATTTTTGAAAAATTTTTTAACAACCAAACAGGGAAACAATTCGACACTATAGCACGGTACTATCCAGGACGCTGCATTATCCTATGGTGTCAGATTTGGATAATTTTGCTTCCCGGGCTAGCTAGGATCCAAAAACCCTGAAAGTGCCATTTCGGTACTGGAGGACCCAGGACAGGTCCAATTGTGGATTTTAACAGCCAGTTGAACGTAGAAAACCATTCTCTACACGATGGACTAATAAGTTTTATCAAATTACATCGTTTTTAGCATTTTTCAAAAATTGCCCTATGTTTATATGTGTTAAACTTTATGAAACTGTCCGTTTGATGCTGCATTCTCAACGGCACATGAAATCTCAAAAAGGGTATCTAGATCAGGTTTTTTGGTTTATACTAGCTCAAAGAGTTGAATTTTACACCGGAAGTGTCAGAATAGTGCTACGACAATTTTTGAGACCTGTGAGGGGTGGGTTTTCCCCCCATTAGGTTTTCCCCCGCTACTTTTTGCATTATACCGGCCTAACGGTACAACCTAGAGAAGTGCAAATGGGCTTAAAAGAAAGATCTCAGTACGCCAAGTACGATGGTATATATAAAGTTCTCATATAGCCCTTTAAATAAAAAAGTTCCAGCCAAAATCCGAAAATGCGGGTTTTCCCCCCATGGCTATACCACCTGTTTGGGTTGGGGGGGGGGGGGGGGTAAAAAGTCCAAATCTGTCTTGGGGGGGTATTAAAATAGGAAAGTTTCAAAAACTGTACCCAAATTTTGTTCAGCTAAAAATGGCCCTTTTTGGACATAAAATCGACTATTTTCGGCATAAATCTAATAAAAAACCACTCATATTGCGCTTTAATACCTATTTTTTAGCGTTTTTAACTGTTTCTAGACAATTTTTCCAGAAAATTTTTGAAAAATTGCAAAAATTTAGCATTTTTCCCTTGCTTGGATCCCATTTTAGGGGGGAGGGGGGTCTGAGCTTGGCTTGGGGGGGGAGTAGTCGAGGTCGGGTATGGGGGATCTGGCCTCTCCGTGGGGGGGGACTCGTCTCAGGGGGTAAACTGTAGCCTGGTACACCTATGAAAGCATGATAGCACCCCTAACCTAGAGGTCGCAAAACTTTCCAAATGAGCCAATATTTTAAAATATTTTGAATCGTACAGTATGGAGGAATCATGTATATATATATATACAATTATATATATAATTATATATATATACAATAGAAAAAAGAAAACAGAAAAACAAGGATAACCATAAGGCCACCTTGGGACACGATTGTTTAAAAATGAAAATTGAAGACTGAGTTTCCTACGGTATAACCAGATATAGCAATGTTCACAAAAAAAAAATCAAAAATCGAATTTTTGCTGGCAATTTCGCAAATGAAGTCCAATCAAAAAACTTTTGGTACGTATGGAACGGCAGTGACCCCCTCTACATATGATGCGAATTTCATGCCGGTAGCCCTTGTGTAGCGTGAGTAATAAAAAATTTTTGTGATTTTTTTTTGTGAACGAATTCACAAAAAAAATCACTTGTTCACAAAAAAAAATCACCACCGGATCTGATCTCAGGATATAGCTAGGAAATTTTTCTTTTCATGCATAAATAGAGCATAGTCCATAGTGTTATTATGTAAAAAAATTTGGACCCCCAAGTTTTTTTTGCACAGGCTGAACTTCGAATTTTGGTTCTCGGCCCCCGGGGCCAAAGTGGGTACCCAGGCCAATATGCTTGACCTTTATTATTATACCAGGAAGCTAGGAATCCACTTATTTTGTGTTCTATTGCTCTAGTGAGCACAGAACAAACAATTTGGCGGAGTAATTTCGTATCTGGAATGGTCACGTGACTTGGCCTGGGGTCACGTGACCTGGGTCGGGGTCACGTGACTGACCAAAAATTTTATTTCAAGGTCCCAGAAGCCTAAAAACTCGCCTATATAGGTTTTTCGGTGCGTAGAATTCAAATTTGGCATTAGTTTTTAGGTAGCTTTTGCCCAGATATGTGATCCAGACCACCCCCTGGGTCTGGAGGGTCCGGGCCGGGTCCATCGGCCGGACCGTCTGCCAGAAGGGGGTTGAGGTACCTAAAACATGCGCTATATAGGTTTTTCGGGCCGCTGAGCTCGAATTTGGCATTAGTTTTGCCCTAGCCGTTGCCCCAGAGGCACTTGACACAAAGTTGGTAGTGATTTTTCTTTTGTGAATTTGTTCACAAAAAAAAATCACCCGCCGGTGGCGAAGCCAGAGGACATGGCAGGGAATTCAATATATGGTTGGATAGCTTAGAGTTAGGACATGTCACGTGCATAATATGGGGTAGCTGCGCAAAGTCCATAGTGAGTACCAGCAAAAATTTCAATTTTGGTCCGGACTTGTCCGAGGATCCGGTTTTGGGTGGGTCGACTATTTTGGGCACCCTAGTCGGAGGAGTTGGGCCTCGGCAGCAAAACTTACGTATGTTGGGGTTGGGACTTGTGGCTATTATATACCATGCAAAAATTTTCCGGCTGCGGCTTGTTGTTAGCCGTCTAGGTGGGTGATTTTTTTGTGAATTTTCGGGGTGATTTTTTTTGTGAACATTGCTATATATATTATGTATACTAAACGGTAGAACTAAACTAAAACTAAACGGTTTTTATCCCCAATTGCGGAATTTCCCCCTCATAGATTGTGTTAGGAGGGAGGGGGTCTGGCTTATTTTTACTGGGGGGGAGGGGGGGGGGTGCCGCCCCCCATTCGGCGACCTCCCCCCCCATTGGAGGTCCTCCCCCCCATAAATTTCGACCTCCCTCCCATAGCCCCCCGTAACCCAAAAAAATGCCAATTTTTACCATTTTTACCCTAAATTTTCGAAAAATTTTCCGGCTTCGCCGGATTTTTGACGACATTTTCACTATTTTAGCGTAAAAAAACACCTAAAATTAGTCATTTTTTAGCGATTTTTGGCATTTTTTGCACAAAAAACGTAAAAATTAGCAAAACTTTTCCAAAAATATACCCTGGGCTTATTCTAGTGGGGGGGGGGGGGGTGGGGGGCCCCCCCAAAACCACCCTTCCCCCCCCAAAAAATCCTACCCCCCAAAAAACCCCCCCCCCCCCCCAAAAAGTGGGTGCCCCTTTTGGTACCAACTTTTGCCCTGAAAAAATCGCTCAGAAGGCCAAATTTTCAAAAATTTTCCGGCTTCGCCGGAGATTTTTAGTCAATTTTTGACTATTTAAGCGCTATTTTTGCACTAAAAACGACCTTTTTTGGCAATTACTATTAAAATAGCGCTGTTTTTAGCATGTTTTTAGAAAAATTTTGAAAAATTTTCGCCGCCCCCCAAGAATGACTCGCCCCCCGAGGGCCCCCCAAAGAGCCCCCCCCAAGAAAAATTCCCTAGAATAAGCCCAGATACCCCCCATTTTTGGTGAGCCATGGGGGGGGGGGCAACTTCGAGCCCCCCCATAAAGCCCCCCCCCCATACATTTTTGCCTAAAAATAAGCCAGGGGGTGGTGGGCCATAAGGTGCTGGCTTATCCCTAGTGGGGGGGGTGGGGGCCGCCCCCATTCGGCGACCTCCCCCCATTCGAGGAGCCCCCCCCCATGAAAAGCCCCCACCCCCCCATACATCCCGACCTCCCCCCCCATAACCACAAAAATTGCCAAATTTCACCATTTTTACCCTAAATTTTCAAAAAATTTTCCCTCTTCGCCGGATTTTTGACTACATGCTTGCTATTTTCGCTTAAAAACACCTAAACTTAGTCATTTTTTAGCGATTTTTAGCAGTTAGTACGCAAAAAACCCAAAAAATTTCGATAAAAAATTTCTAAAATATGCCCCCCCATTTTGGGTGAGCCCCCCCCCATCGATGGGGGCGCCCCCCCCCCATAAAAAATTGCCAAGGGATAAGCCAGAGGTGTACTACCTGTTTGGGTTGGGGGGAGTAGAACATAGGTGTATATACCTTGAGAAAAAGTTGGGGGTGGGGTTAGCCGAAATTAAGCTAGGTGGGGTCAGCTGGTTTTGGGTGGGGTCACAGGAAAACTTTTTCCGGAAAAAGTCTGGAAAAAATCTGGAAAAATTTTTTAACGCTAAATTTTTTCCAGACTTTTTCCAGGTTTTTTCTGTTGTTTGGAAAAAGTCTGGAAAATACCTGGAAAAAATTTTCCATACATTTTCCAGATATTTTCAAGGTATTTTCTAGATTTGGAAAATGTCTGGCAAAAGTCTGGAAAATCCCTGGGAAAAGTGTGGAAAACGTTTTTCCAGGCATTTTCCAGATTTTTTCCAGACTTTTTCTAGACTTTCCAGGTTTTTCCAGGCATTTTCCAGACTTTTTCCAGCCATTTTCCAGACTTTTTCCAGACATTTTCCAGACTTTCCAGATATTTTACAAATCTAGTAAATCTTGAAAATATCTGAAAAACATGTTTTTAGAAGATATTTACGAAACCGCATTTTGTGAAACTGGGCTGGAACTTCATATTAAGGCAGCAGGGTTTTCTCAAAATCGGCCCGTGCTTATAGTTTCACCGGTTATATATTTTGGCTGGTGGGGTTTCGGAATTTTGGTGGTGGACACCCTTAATGTACATAAGGCCGGACAAGTTCGGAGATCAGAAATTCCAAAAATGGCTTAAAACGCAAAAGTGCCTTTCTTCAAAAACAAGGCTTGTATTTGTCGTTGTGAGTTGTGACTTCTTGACTTGTATAGGTGTACCTCGAGAAAAAGTTCAGGTGGGTGTAGCCGAAATTAGGGTAGGTGGTGTCCAGGGGTTTTTGGTCGCCGAACTTTAGACCAAATGGCCTCAACGACTCAAATTTTTTAGGCCATCATCAGCCTAAAAATTTAGGCCATCCAATTTTGTTAATTTTTAGGTTGTGCTTTATTGTACGCATTGTTGAAATTACAGTTATAATGTATTCACGCGTTATATATTCAAAAATCGCTGTTTAACAGCAAAAATCGCCATCGTCACTGTTCAACACACTAGAAAAACAACGTTTTTACCTTAAAATGGCAAAAACAGAACCTTGTTTGCATAGAAATAATAGTGCACGACAACTTGTTGCAACTTGTTTTCCTTAATTTACAACCTCAACGCCACTCATATGCATTTTACAGGCTAGTTTCCGTGTTTGTACAACCTGCCTGAGAGTACTCATATGTATTTTACATGCGACGAAGGAGCATTTTTGGTTCTTTTATACATACTAAAATTGCATTTCTTCGTTGAAATCTTTATAATAGTATATTTTAAATAACTTGAATAAGTATTTATAAGTGCAAATAGACAATGTAACTAGCTGGCGGTTGGCGCAGCCCAGAAATATATACAAGGGAAAATGTGTAAAGTCGCGCCGAAGGCGCGAAAAATTTTTAAAAATTGTTGTTTTTACTTAAAAATCAATAAAATTTAACTGGGTATATATTCGTCGAAAAATTTAGGCCATCGACTCATAAATTTAGGCCATGGACTAAGCTATGGCCTAAAAAAACCTTGGTGGTGTCAGCCAGCCGGTATAGGTATGTATGTGTGGGGTCCGGAAAAATCGATTTTGGGGTTAGGGGTAAAAAATTTTTCTTAAAAATTTTGGGAAAAAACTTGTAATTTTGCTAAAAACGCTATATATTTACAACCCCCAAAATTAGCAATTTTAAAACCGATTTGATCATTTTTTGAAAAAATTTGAAATTTTTGTTAAAAGTTAGAATTTTTTCTGACTGACCTAAAATTTCGAAAATTTTGAGGGTGGGGTCTGGCAAATTTGAGTGGGTGGGGTCTGGGATTTGCCCATTTGGGGGTGGGATGGGGTCTCCAAGGTGTTTTTAGGCCATAGCTTGCTTAGGCCAAGGCCTAAACTTATGAGTCGATGACACAAAGAATTTTGGACGTTGAGGCCATTTTTCCTAAATTTTTCGACAAATTTTATTGATTTTTAGGTAAAAACAACAGTTTTCTAAAAAATTTTTCGCGCCTTCGGCGCGAATACATTTTCCCATGTATTTCTGGGCCACGCCAGCCGCCAGCTAGTTATATACATTGTCTATTTGCACTTGTATATAAATACACATTCAAGTTATAATTTCACAAGAAAGTAAAATGCTCCTCCGGAGCATCGAAAAGTAATATGGGTGGATGAGGTGAGGTTGCGAAATCAAGAGGACTAGCTTTGAAAACGCTTAATATGGGCTAGGTTCAAAAAGAAAGGAGGACTAGGTTGTGGGCGAACTAATATGGGCACAGCGTCGCCGAACAACCCATATTCGCGGGCTTGCACGCTTCGCTTCAGCGTTTGTCACATATAGAACGGTCAAAGTTAGAGTAAAAATGTTGAATAAGTAATCTGCGAGAACGTAGTAGTTTGCCTGGTCATATTAGTTCGCCCACAACCTAGTCCTCCTTTCTTTTAGAACCTAGCCCATATTAAGCGTTTTCAAAGCTAGTCCTCTTGATTTCGCAACCACACCTCATCCACCCATATTACTTTTCGATGCTCCGGAGGAGCATTTTACTTTCTTGTCCTCTTAGCACTTTAAAGATTCTCAGACAATATTCCAATATTGTTAAACATTGGCCTTAAGATTAGCTCGTATGTCGAGGCCGAGGGAGAATTGCCAAGGGAAGGCCTCCATGAACGAACTTCCCCATCAAAGAAGTGGATCGCGCCTTTTGGTACCAAATTTTGCAGCGAACAAATCAGAAAGCGAAATTTTCAAAATTTCTCTTGTTTAACTTAACTAGTTTAATTGGTTGGCATAGCTTAATTTTCCGGCTTAATGATGGATGCGTTTCCAGTGAGATTATATACAATGAGTTAAGAAGGAGCCGGGCATCCCGCACTTTTTGTGGGTGGCATAATGACAAAAGTTTATCGCCTCGTCAAGGGCTTTCATTTGATACCAAACTTGACCAGTTTGGAAGACTTTCATTTTTGATCCACAACGGACCCACTGGGGGTGGGGCACCCACCCACAGGTCGGTGGGGCCACTTTTTGTGGGTGGCATAATGACAAAAGTTGATCGCTTCGCCAATTGCTTTCATTTAATACCAAACATGACCACTTTTGAAGACTTTCATTTTTGACCCACACCGGACCCACTGGGGGTGGGGCACCCACCCACAGGTCGGTGGGGCCACTTTTTGTGGGTGGCATAATGACAAAAGTTGATCGCCTCGCCAAGGGCTTTCATTTGATACCAAACAGGACCACTTTTGAAGACTTTCATTTTTGACCCACAACGGACCCACTGGGGATGGGGCACCCACCCACAGGTCGGTGGGGCCACTTTTTGTGGGTGGCATAATGACAAAAGTTGATCGCTTCGCCAAGGGCTTTCATTTTATACCAAACATGACCACCTTTGCAGATTATCATTTTTGACCCACACCGGACCCACAGTGGGTGGGGCACCCACCCACATGACGATGGGGCCACTTTTTGTGGGTGGTATAATGGCAAAAGTTGTTCGCCTCACCAAGGGCTTTCATTTGGTACCAAACATGACCAGTTTTGAAGACTTTCATTTTTGACCCCCACCTGACCCCCGACCCGCAGGCCCTGGGGGTCAGGGGTCACATCCACCGACCTCAGCAGTATGCTCATCGTTTTCAGCGACCCCGATTTACTATATATGGGTACTACCCCACGGCCGAAAAACGCCATTTTTGGTGACTTTTAGGCCATTTCTAGTAAAAGTGGGACTTAGAAACTTTTCGTGAAATCAAGTGAAAAAATGCAAAGTTTGGGCCAATCTCCTGAAAGCTACAGAGCGAAATTAAAAAATCCCCCTCGTTACATTCCGCGCATAGTCCGAAATATTCAAATAAAATAAGCCAAACCGATCTAGCTGCTAGCCTGCGAAAAAAGTCCACCACAACCGAAGTGCCAAAATAGCGAAAGTCCGACTTTGGGGCCTTGGCACAGAGCCAAAATTGGCCACGTGCCAAAATGACCAAAAAAAGGTAGCATGGGGGGATACTGTCTACCAACATATAACAGTAGTATTGGACCAAAATGCCCACAACGTTCCAACACTTCGCTAGAAAATGCACTTCCGAAAAGCGTTATTCACCTAGAAAAAAAAAGCAAACGCAAACTAACTGTTGCCAAGTGCAAAAATTTGAAGTTTCGAATTCGAACCAAAAGTATGGTGATACTTGTAGTACTACTCGAGTACTTTACGATGGTAACATTTTTACCCTTCCCGAACCTCTAATTAGCTGGCTCCAGGCCAACACGGTCTCCAGGGGGCCGCGCAGACGCCTTTACACCCATATTATGTAGGGGCGCTATCGCGCCCCTACATAATTTACTATTATAAGGATTTCATCGAAGAAATGCTATTTTAGTATGTAGTTTAACATGCTCTTACCGTCTTACCTGTTTCAATTTTCAATAAAAATTCATAAATTCATTAATACTGTCGTGCACTATTATTTCTATGCTAACAAGGCTCTGTTTTTGCCATTTTAAGGAAAAACTTAGTTTTTTTAGAGTGTTATATGTATATACAGTGACGATGGCGATTTTTGTTGTTAAACAGCGATTTTTGAATATACGTATAACGCGTGAATACGTGATAACTGTAATTTTAACAATGCGTACAATAGCGCACAACTTAAAAATTAACAAAATTTGGATGGCCTAAATTTTTTGACTGATGGCCTAAAAAATTTGAGTCGTTGAAGGCCATTTGGCCTAAAGTTCGGCGACCAAAAAACCCTGTCTCCGTCCCAAGTTTCGAGGGCGGGGTCGGGACTTCTCCATTTGGAGGGAGGGCATCCCCAACCTCAGGTATCATAGGGGTCGCGGTAGCGACCCCTATAATATGAGTGAAAATGGTCGAATGACCGTGTAAAACAAGGCTGCGCAGAAGCTGCGCAGATTCCTGCGCAGATCCTGCGCAGATTATGTGCGCAAAAAATTGTACGTGTCGAGTTTAGTATGTTCCTGAAGTTTCATCCCCGTACCACTTTCCGTTAAAAAGTTATGCCAAAAATCGCTTACGAGAGTGATGTTTTTTTCCGGTTCTCCGCTTTGACGTTTGGTAAGGGGGTTTTGTAGCTTTAATAACAACAGATAGAAAAATTTTTGCCTATGAAAACCATATATATTCTTGGAGTACGCAACAAAAATAAGCCGATAGGCTAGTTTTTATGCCTCCCAGAGCCGGAAAAAAATTTTTGACGGGGGGCCAAAGTCGGTCAAAACGCTAAAATGGCCAAAAAGTATGCTTCAATGTCACCTTAATAAGTCAGACTGGGCTATATATGGGGCAATACTGCCTATATGGCTAAATAGGACACATATCAGGGTAGTTCAATTGCTATATGATTTTCCTGCCGGGGGCGTAATTTTTGGGTACTGGCCTGCCAAAGTTGGTGAATTTTGGGTCCAACTTTGAACTTAGTTTTTTCGCTTATTTTGCGACCTGGAAGGCTCAAATCTTGCGTGCAAAGGTTTTTGCGGACGGAGAATCGATTCCCGCTATCACTTTTGCTGCCCGACTGACCCAAGTTGCTGGGCTGGTTCCACTTTGCCGTCTGGAGGGTCATGTCGGCAACCGTTTCCTGGAGGTCCATACTAGGCTCTACTTGGCCTCTCAAAACTTTCTCTATAGGGGTTTTCTGGTGCGCCCAGCTCATTTCCGGTGTCCGTTTTGCCGTCCGACTTATCCATCTTGCTGGGCTGGTTCCACTTTACCGTCTGGAGGGTCATGTCGGCAACCGTTTCCTGGAGGTCCATACTAGGCTCTACTTGGCCTCTCAAAACTTTCTCTATAGGGGTTTTCTGGTGCGCCCAGCTCATTTCCGGTGTCGGTTTTGCTGTACAACGCACCCATTTTTCTGGGCTGGCTCCACTTGACCGTCTGAGGGGTCAGGTCGGTAAGGGGTCAGGTGGTCCAAAATAAAATTTTTCAAGTAGTCAAATTTGGTACCAAATGAAAGCCCTAAGTGAGCTGAGCAACTTTTGTCATAGAATTGTACGCTCAAAGTGGCTGTAGGGTGCTGTGGTGGGGTGGGGTGGGGACTTAGGCGATTTTCGGTCAAAAATGAAATTTTTCAAAAGTGGTCAAATTTGGTACCAAATGAAAGCCCTAAGCGAGCTGAGCAACTTTTGTCATAGAACTGCATGCTCAAAGTGGCTGTAGAGTGCTGTGGTGGGGTTGGTTGGGGACTTACGTGATTTTAGGTCAAAAATACAATTTTTCAAAAGTGGTCAAATTTGGTGTCAAATGAAAGCCCTAAGCGAGCTGAGCGACTTTTGTCATAGAACTGCATGCTCAAAGTGGCTGTAGAGTGCTGTGCTGGGGTGGGGTGGGGACTTAGGCGATTTTCGGTCAAAAATGAAATTTTTCAAAAGTGGTCAAATTTGGTTGGTTGGTTGGTTCTTTTTTGCGCATACATATGTAAAAGAATGGAAAACAAGAACCAAAAATGCTCCTTCGTCGCATGTAAAATACATATGAGTACTCTCAGGCAGGTTGTACAAATACGGAAACTAGCCTGTAAAATGCATATGAGTGGCGTTGAGGTTGTAAATTAAGGAAAACAAGTTGCAACGGCTTAACATATGAGCCTGTCCTACAACGAGGCTCATATTGGCGTCACAGTGCAGCCTTCTTAAAGATCATCAGGTCATCATATTAAAGAAAAAACTAATGAATAGACATAACATGTTAACATTGTGGCTTGAAAGAAATGGACAGAACGAAGTGAACTGCGACACCTCAAGTTGAACTGTACCTGCAAGCTGATGTTTCCCGAAACACCACGGCACCTACTATTTCCGGAAGCACTATAGTACAGTACACACATACTGTATTCTCGGAACACTATGACACACACTACTCTCACATACGTAATGCTTTCCCCACATGGCTCTTAGTCAGAGCGCAAAATGGCATGCCGTATAATGCGTATGCACAGTATAATGTCTTAGCGACAAGATGTGTGAAGGACAATTTTGTAATGAAAAGCTTTACGTGCTATTTATATGAAGGTCAAATATCGAGAAATTATATTCTGACATACGCCAATATGAGCCTCGTTGTAGGACAGGCTCATATGTTAAGCCGTTGCAACTTGTTTTCCTTAATTTACAACCTCAACGCCACTCATATGCATTTTACAGGCTAGTTTCCGTATTTGTACAACCTGCCTGAGAGTACTCATATGTATTTTACATGCGACGAAGGAGCATTTTTGGTTCTTGTATATACCTATGCTTGCAGTGCTGCCGCGGTTTCTTTTTCCCCTTTTTCAAGGTCGTCCTTTTTTCTGCAAAACTTTTCAGAAAATCGATAAAAATGTTCTGGTGGTGATATTGTTTACTTAGTTTTTCAATTATATTATAGAATAGCAAAATTACATATATATATATATATGTATATACATAGGCGTAGATAAGGGGGGGGGCGCCCCGGGCGGGCGCCCCCCCGAAGCACGTTTGCCCCCCTGGAAATTTTGCCAGTGGAAAAATTTTTAAGCTCGCGCGCAGCGCGAGCTTAACATATGGCACCAGTTTTTGCTGGAAAAGTAGTCTGAAATATAGGTTTCAACCATTAATTTTTCAAAAAATTCGCTCGCTCTGAGCCAATAAAAGGCGATTTTGTGCGAAAGTTAGGTACTGGGAAAATAGGTTTAAAACGTAATATTTCTAAAAATTTTCAGCTGTGGTTAGCGCTCCCATATATTATATATACTCCTGTTTTGTCAGCGTTCTTACTCATATTGGTAACTACTATGACAACTTGATATTGGTTATTTCATTTTCCTAAAATAAATGTTTCTGTCTTTAGTCTTGCAGATGTGGCACTTAATAAAGAAGTGCTCAAAAGTCTCCTCAGGGAGTCTAAATATTAAAAATTCTGCAACTTCCGGAGGGCTCTGCCCCCAAACCCCCGCGGGTTCTATTTCTTCGAGACATTTGGTTTCTCCACTTCCATGCGTACAATGCTAGCTCTCATATTATATATTTGCTGATCAGAAATAAAACAGCAAGAAAGTGCTTTGAAAAATTGCTTTCATGTCTAAAATATCAAGAATTCTCAACTTCTGGGGATTCAATAGCAATTCTGTTCAAATAAATTTAGAAAGTTAAAAATTTTCAACTTTGGTATACTATATATTTATATAAAGTTTTTCTAGCAGTTTTTCGTGAAAATCAAAAAAATGTCAGCTTTAATAATTATATAAGTCGTTTTTGGTGAAAATCTGAGAAAATTTCTCAAGTCTACTAAATAAGAATTAAAGCTGCTGTACCCGTTTTTGGTGAAAATCTGAAAAACTCAATTTTACTTTTAGAAATATTGAAAGCTGAGTGTGGGTCGAGGTAAAAAATTTCTCGATTTAAGGGGGGGGGTCGGCCCCCGGACTCCCCCCCCCCTCCCCCCCCCAGACACTTGCCAAAAATCCGCCCTCCCCGAAGCAATGACCTATCTACGCCACTGTATATATACATTATCATAGGGGTCGCGGCAGCGATCCCTATAATATGTGTGAAAAGTGGCTGGAGACTGCTGCGCAGAAGCTGCGCAAAATCCTGCGCAGATTTCATGGGCAAATTGTATGTAGAGCACATCGAGTTTAGTAGTCAACCGGGGCTACTTCGCCCGGTTTCAAAGTTTGACTGCTCACGAAAAATTCATTAAAAGTGCTAAAGACCTAAACTCTTTTGCATAGGGTGGGTGGCATGTGGGGCTACTTTGCCGACATAACTACATGTCCTTAATGCATTTAGCTTGCGAGTAAATGCTGAAAAACCTCTCTGGGCGAAGTTAAACCGGTTTGGGGTTACTTTGCACGGGGGTGGGGGGCTACATTCATAGAACCATTTTTGTGAATTTGGCGGGAAAACCAAAAATTGGCCAAAATGTTTAGAAAAACCCGGGAAAATGTCTGGAAAGCAAGTTAATGTGATTCATAAAAAGTCTCGAAAAAGTTTAGAAAATGTCCGGACAGAAGCTCGAAAAGTCTGGAAAATGTCTGGAAAGTAAACCAGATCGATTCAGAAAAAAACCTGTGAAATATCTGGAAAATGTCCGGGAAAAGGTCTGGAAAGTAAACCAGATTGATTCAGAAAAAACCTGGAAAAAGCCTAGAAAAAGTCTTGAAAATGTCGGGAAAAGGCCTGGAAAGTAAACCAGATTGATTCAGAAAAAACCTGGAAAAAGCTTAGAAAAAGTCTTGAAAATGTCCGGAAAATGTCTAGAAAGTAAACCAGATTGATTCAGAAAAAACCTAGAAAAAGCCTAGAAAAAGTCTTGAAAATGTCTGGAAAATCTCTGGAAAGCAACCCAGATTGATTCAGAAAAACTTGGAAAAAGTCTGGAAAATGTCTGGAAAGCAACCCAGATTGATTCAGAAAAACTTGGAAAAAGTCTGGAAAATTTCCGGAAAAGTCTGGAAAATGTCTGGAAGGTAAACTAGATTGACTGACAAAAAACCTGGAAAATTTGAAAATTGAGACAAAAATCTGGAAAAAGTCCGGAAAAAGTCTGGAAAATGTCTGGAAAAAAGTTAGAAAAAGTCTGGAAAATGTCTCAAAAATCCCTGGAAAATCTCTGGAAAAACCCTGGAAAAACGTTTTCCAGACTTTTTCCAGATATTTTCTGGAAAAAGTTTTCCTGTGGGTGGGGTTTGGGTTGGGGCATAGGTGTGTTAGGGGGGGGGGGGGTGGGGGCCCCCCCAAAATGACAAATTTTGGCTACCCCCCCACCCCAGATTTTCAGATTTTTGCTACTCCCCCCCAGATTTTTGGCCAAAAAGTGGCCAAACATGGCATAAAATCGAAAATTTACGGGGTCCCCCCACCCTCCGTCGGAAACCCCCTCCCCCCAAGATATTTTGCCCAGCCACACCTATGGTTTGGGGGCTGTGTTTTTTTTCGTCGAAACTTTTTGCGAACTTTTACGCAGTCCTCCAAAATTTTTTGCGGAATTTGGCGGAAAATACTAATTTTTTTGTATTTTAAAGATATATAACTAATGAATTTTAGTAATTTGGCTGTATTTAAACACATTTTTAATATTTAACGTATGGTATTAACCAAGTTATAACTATTTTTCGAAAGTCGAAGCATGTATAAGCGTGTTTTACAAGTATACTTAATAGTGAAGAGACGCGGGGGTCTGGGGGCGGAGCCCCCAGAAGCTGAGAAAATTTTGTAAAGCCGAGGATAATCCTTAGTGTGGAAATACTCAAAAGTTTAGTTTCGACTGTCAGTAAAATCCTAAGATATAAGCAAACTGCTAATAGGTTAATAATTGTTTAAAATTATGGTATGTTATGGTTTCAAGGCTAAAAGAATTTCATTGAATAGCTGTCACTAGGCATTCTAACTCAGCTAAGATTGAAAGGTGTCTACGTATATAGTAATACGCGCCGAAGGCGCGAAATTTTTTGAAATTTTTCTTCAAAAAGTATCAGAAACACGTTTCTTTCTCATCTGAGACAACTGAAAATGTCTACTCAGAGACAAAATTTTTTGCGGAACTTTACGCAGAGCTCCGAAAAAAGTTGCGGAATTTTCAAAAAAAGTGCGGAATTTCGCAGTTTTTTTCGCAAAAAAAACACAGTTTGGGGGGAGTGGGGGATTATTACTGTATTACTGTAACCCGGGCCAGCTTGCGCTGGAAGGAAGAACCTTAGATGCACCCAGTTTGGTGCTTAGCTCCCGAGACAAAAAACAAACAAAACAAGAAGAAAATATAAATTACTCCCAATTACGAGCATTTCACACAGGTATTCCAACAGTCGAAGTGAAGAGAGAGCACTCTAGGCCGTCAGTTAAGCCAGGCACATGCCGAGGGCCCGCTCACAAAATCACCCCGGAAGGATTCAACCGGTTCCAAGTAGCAGGGCACCCCACCAGCAACCACAAACTAAGACCCGGTACCGCTCCCCGGCACAGCACTCTACCTGGCACCCACTACAGGTCCCGGCCCGGTACAACAGTCTACTGGGTGTTCTCGGCTCACGCCGGTACACCATGTAGTCCGACACCCGATGCCACCTTCGGAGTACTCCCTCCAGGCAGTCCTCCTTCCCGGAGGGCCATGGCCGTCACAACAGCACCAGACCCTAGCAAGGATCCAAGTGAAGAGCCATTGCACTTTTCCCCGGTAGACACCCACCGAGGCAATACGGTCCCCAGCACCCACCCTTAAGGCTCCTGACGCTTTCACAAGCATATATACCTAATGCTCTCCTCTAACACCATGCTCTGCTGGTCAGCCACTCCACAGTTAATGCTCGCAACGAGATGACAGTAACAATTTGATATGGGCCAGGGGGATTGGAGAAAGCTCACTAAATCAAAACAATCTCCAGCTGGACCGCCGCTCTCACGACTAAGAATCTAGCGAGGCCCCCCGGCCCCCGGGAGTGGGGGAAATTTTTCTCTACAAATATAAAAAATGCTATTTTGCTAAAAAACGCTATTTAAAACTAAAAATTAGCCATATTACAACCGATTTGGTCATTTTCCCGAAAAAATGGTTATGTTAAGTTTTTTCTTAATTATGAGCAAAACTTGTGAAAATTTTGAGGGTGGGGTCTGGCAAATTCGGATGGGTGGAGTCTGGGATTTGGCCGTTTGGGTTGGGGTGGGCGGCCTTCCTCCAAAATTTCGAGAGTGGGGTCGGGACAAGTCCATTTGGGGGGAGAGGTCCCCCCATATGTGTATATACCACCTGTTTGGGTTGGGGGGGGGGGGAGGAAAGGTCCAAATCCGTAACGGCGCCAAGAGTTTTTGAGGGGTGGGGGTGGGTGCCCGACCCAAACAATCCGGCAGCCTTTCTTCTGGAAAATCCAAAATTTTTGCCAAATTTTAGCAAATTTTACCCTTCATTTTCCAAAACATTTCTCAAATTTTGGCAAAAATTTTTCGGTTTTTTGCAAAAATTTGCCGATTTTGGACAAAACTGGCAAAAAGATTATATACACAGTTGATTTGACAATGATTAATTTTTGCACAGCACCAGACAGGTTATAAATACATCGATTTTAAAATTTTGAACTTTGGGCGGTGTCAGCTGAAAGCGACCCAAAACATTTTGCCGATTTTTGGCATTTAGACAGTAGCTGCATAGCTGTGACCATATTCATTCGAAAGCGCTTGTTGAGCTCTACATTTTTTGCATTTTCATTCAAGCTCTTTTCTAGCTTTTCTCTATAGTGAGATATATCTGATTTTCTTATTTCGGCGTTAAAAACTTGGCATTTTTGCAGAAATCAAATAATCCGCCATTTCTTGAGCTACGCAAGCCGTAAAATTAAGCTACGGGTGTCAATTTGAAGGTCTCATCGAGGCCGATTATTCGTGGCATTGCAATCTTCTAAATGCTATGCCGTACGCTGCTATCATAAAAAATGTAGTTTATGCAAAAACGACCAAATTTTTTCCAGCGATTGTGGAGCATTTACTATGCAAGCTAGATGGTTGCCACTGACTGGACGTGTTTTTCACGAAAATACCCAGGGACCCTTTTTAGTTGGCCCGATTGCTGTTTTCTAGCTAAAGTGGTCGCTTGCCAAAGTTCGGAAAAGTAGGCAAAATCCAGGTTGCGTTTACATTTTAGCTAATTTCTTTACAACGAAGAGCGGTTTTATAACAACTAAAAAAGGGTCCCCAGCTAATGGATAGTGGAATCGACTGATGTGGCCAACGCCTCACGAAAAAATTTACTTTAGTTTGCAAAAAAAGCTGCAGAATTAAATTACTTCGAAAATGCAGTAAAATTATGCCCAAGAACTAAAGTTTTAGTTTCATTGTATTCATTAGAAAGAGCAAATGTTAAGCTGCATTTTGATATAAAAACAGCTTTTTTACTCCAAGTAATGGTTGAGTAAAAATGGTTCAAAGTTGATGTCTCCAAAAGGAATCACCAACAATTATGCATTTATCTCCTGTATACATCCCTAATTATCCATAATTATGGACCAAGTTGCTACTCAATTTGGTCCTGGTTCTGCCTATAACTTAGCATTATGCATTCACTCAGGCAATTCCAAAACCCTTAGCAAATAAAGGGAGTTTACATGGTATCCCCCTCACTCATACTCACCATCACTCAATTTTGTATTCGCCATTCACACTTGTGATACGGTGCTAACCTTAGAACCTATCGCCTTCTTGCGGGTTCTGTAGGATGACGCTGCCATTCAAGTATTTATCTTCACTGGGACCACTTGGGCCAACTGATCTGAATAACAACAAAACCATTAAACCAAACCATTTTCGCAGGAAAATCATACTTATCTCTATAACCAAAGTAAAATAAATAATAAGTTAACATAACATTATAACATTATAACATATTATTATGTTATACAGATATTCAATCTAATGTTCAGTGAACCTATCCACGATGCTAACATCTGGAGGCACTTCAGCTAAAGATTGGAATATTATTGATCATTGTGTTGTCTATTACGATCCTGTAGCTTTATAGGTATGTGAGTGCCCCTCAGTCCGGCTGGGAAAATGGTGCTCGACGTTATTGTTAATTATGGAGTTAAACCATATCCATCCACTGCCCCTTGCGTCCCTTTGCACAACCGCCGCTCACAGTTCCGGAACTGCAAGGGGTACGGCGGCGGACTGAGTTCCATGCTTAACCAATCCAAATAGGTCTTTGCGTAGGTTGTTCTTCCACCTGAAATTGAATTTACATTTAAGTCATCCGTATTTCCGAATCTATCTAGCACAGACAACGTATTTCTCTTACACTGGTTTGCACCAAATGTGGTTAGCAAATGGTTAGCGGATTTGCTGCTAACCACTTGGTTAACTAGAAGTTAACCACAAACTATTTTGCACCAAATGTGGTTAACTTAACCACTTGCTAACCAAGTGGTTAACATGTGGTTGGCTAACCCTGCTCTTGAGTAGGGTTAACCACGAACTCGCAGTGAATTTTCAGGTTCTGGCTAGAAACTTACAGACCAAACTGTAGAATTAAGAAAGAATAAATGGAATGTATATTCATGTTGGAGTATATATAACATGTTGAAGTGATTTTTGTGTAAGGTTGGTAAGAAAAGTTAAAACTATATATCTTCTATTTAGGTAGTGTTCTTGAAAATTAGTTGTATTCGAATTATAATTTTTGGGGAGCTGATCACAAGATGTCGCTGCTTTTATATGACCTTTATCTTTTACGAATTACATAGTGAAGTTTTGTCTCACGAATATTTTGTACCAGAGATGGAACCGGGTCACCGGGTCACCGGGTCAGTTCGGGTCACTTTTTGGACCGGGTCACCGGGTCACCGGGTCAAGAGCTTCGACCCGGTCTTGACCCGGTTTTCTGAATTTACCCCAAATTTTGGAAATTTTTGGCTTACCAAGCTAAAATCTTGCTTAAATATTTGTTCAATGTCCATAATTAATTGGCTTTTTTCTATATTTTAGTCTTGAGCATTTTCGCAGCTTGATGTTATTTGAATCTGTCCTGTCTGGCTGTGGCAAATTATTGTTTAGGTTTTTAGCTCTAGCTTTATAAGTTTTATGATTATTGCATAACTCTATTCAGTAAAATATGGTTTGCAGATTATTTTCGCAACCAAGGTAAACGTTGAAGGTAAGTGAACAATTTAATTAAATTTAAGGCAATACATAATGAAAACCAAATTTTTAAAGTACTCCGTGTATTTGGACGAGTATATACTCATATTACAAAAAAATTTCGCAGACGGATAAATTAATATTGGTTATGCAATTAAAATCTGCATAAATTTGGAAAATGCAACAGCTACCATCAAATGCATTTTAAAAACCTAGAGCAAACACATGTATGTCATAGTTATTCTTTTCGGGGCGGTGATGGAACATGGAAGCCAAAAATTTAGCGTTCTTAGGCGAAATCAAAAATTTTTTGCAGATTTTGGAATTTTCTGGAAAACCGGGTCACCGGGTCACCGGGTCAGGGCTCAACCGGGTCACCTGACCGGGTCTCAAGCCTACGTGACCCGGTTCCATCACTGTTTTGTACCTACTCTACAAGTAATTATAAAGTTTGTTTTCGTATAGACAGAAGGCACAAGATAGGAATTATATAGATACACGACACTGAAATATGTCTAATCGTGAGTGAAGCCTTTTAAAATTTCAATGTAATTAATTGGATAAACGAGTGCAGCGGCGTTAATCTGATTAGTTCAGATAAGTCCCGCCTCAAGCTCCTGCTAACCATTTGCTAACCATATGGTTGACTAACCATTTGCTAACCACATTTGGTGCAAGGAAGTTGCTGCTAAGCAAATGGTCATGGTTAGCAAATGGTTAGTTAATCATTTGGTCAGCAAATATTAACCAAATGGTTTGCAAATGGTTAACCACATTTGGTGCAAACGGCCGTTAGAGTATCCTCTGTTTAATAAACAGTTAACCAGTTTTCTAATTCTAAATTTTAAATCATCAAATTCCGTAGTTAACTTCAAGTATCGTTTTAACTAAAGTCTGACCAAAAAATCTTGGAACCGAACAGTCAGCACCAGTCCTGAGTTATCTTTTGAAGGTAGCCTATATAAAGTATATATTTTTAGAATCCTCAGGAGGAGAAGATTCCGATAAACCCATCATATCCGGTCTATATCCGGTTACCGGATACTAAATCGATAAAAACGCTTCAGATTCGGAAGAAAAATGCTAATTAATTCATACTCTAGTATATTGGTCTTTGGCTCAAAACATTTCCGAAATTCGGGTCACATCCGGTCCATGTCCGGTAACCGGATGCCCAGATCACAAAAACTGTACAGCAAGATGGGTAGGTCGTACAGTTTCGCTGATTGGATTTTTGGATTCCTCGGGTCGAAATTAGTCTGTATCCAAAATTTTGTCCGGTTTGGACCAAAATTGCGTGATCTATGGACGTATCCGGTTCGCAAAAAACCGGAAAAAACGGTTTTTCCGGCCTGGTGCTCGGAATCGCGGATTAAAAATGTTCCCTTTTGGCACAATGAATGTTTGGGAGGCTACTTTCATTTTACCAGTGTCAAAGCAATCGAATATCCGGTCCATTTCCGGTTCTGAGCTTTGAAATTTGAAATTTCATGGGCTATTATCTCAGTATCCGGTTGGTCCGGAAGTCAAATTATTGCATTAAAATTATATTTGGTCTATCCCTAACCAACACCAACCTCAAATTACTTCATATCTGCCGTAAATTTTGAATGGCAGCGTTTTAAAAATGGTTCAAAAATAGGTTATATTGCATGCGACAAAGCTAAGCGTATGGGATCAAATCTCATGTCCGGTTTAACAATTAGACAAAACAAACAAAAATCACCCATTTTTAAAACGCTGCCATTCAAAATTTACAGCAGATATGAAGTAATTTGAGGTTGGTGTTGGTTAGGGATAGACCAAATATAATTTTAATGCAACAATTTGACTTCCGGAACAACCGGATACTGAGATAACAGCCCATGAAATCTCAAACTTCAAAGCTCAGAACCGGAAATGGACCGGATATTCGATTGTTTTGACACCGGTAAAATGAAAGTAGCCTCCCAAACATTCATTGTGCCAAAAGGGAACATTTTTAATCCGCGATTCCGAGCACCAGGCCGGAAAAACCGTTTTTTCCGGTTTTTTGCGAACCGGATACGACCATAGATCACGCAATTTTGGTCCAAACCGGACAAAATTTTGGATACAGACTAATTTCGACCCGGGGAATCCAAAAATTCAATCGGCGAAACTGTACGACCTACCCATCTTGCTGTACAGTTTTTGTGATCTGGGCATCCGGTTACCGGATATGGACCGGATGTGACCCGATTTTCGGAAATGTTTTGAGCCAAGGACCAATATACTAGAGTATGAATTAATTAGCATTTTTCTTCCGAATCTGCAGCGTTTTTATCGATTTAGTATCCGGTAACCGGATATAGACCGGATATGATAGGGTTATCGGAATCTCCTTCTCCTGAGGATTCTAAAAATATATACTTTATATAGGCTACCTTGAAAGGATAACTCAGGACTGGTGCTGACTGTTCGGTTCCAAGATTTTTTGGTCAGACTTTAGTTTTCCAAAACGAAGTATCCACATCTATTGCTCATGTTACCTCTGAGATCCGGCATTGCTATAAATTAAAGTTAAAGTCGTCACGTTAAGCATATACTTTATAGTGAAATGTTTTGTTTACTTTTATTTTTATATGGATATCTAAAACACGAGCTTCTTTGTAAGAAGTGTTAACTTTCTTTAATGTTAAGCAAAGCGAGTAGATTAAAATTTCATCAATATGTTAAACCAACCTTTATCATTCACTACCGTAATATCATCAATATACCTGTACACTTTACTCAAGGTGGTGATTCCTTTTGGAGATATCAACTTTGAACCCTTACTCATTCATTCGTTGGAGTTAAGAAGCCATTTTTATATCAAACTGTAGGTTAACCTTTGCTCTTTCTAATGAATACAACGAAACTAACTTTAGTTCGCGGAAAATATTTTACTGCATTTTCGAAGTAATTTAATTTTCCAGATTCTTTGCAGACTTAAGGTGGTGATTCCTTTTGGGCACAAATTGTTGGTTGGCGGCGCAAATCAGGATGACATTTGGCGAAACTTTCCGAAATACATTCTTTTAGCGTTCTAACACCCTCCGCGCAATCCCGGTTCAAAAATTCGAGATTTCCGATCAGGGCGGTTTTTCCCAATTTCTGAACGTTTGGCTGCAGCTATACAGTTATGACTATATTCATTTGAAAGATCTCGTTGAGCTTCACATGTTTGCTTTTTAAAGCAAGTTTCTAGCTTTTCTCTACCGTGAGATATAGCCGATTTTCTTGTTTTGGCGTCGAAAACTTGTCAGTTTTGCAAAAATCAAATAATCCATCATTTCTTGAACTACACAAGCCGGTAAATCAAACTAAGGGCGTCGATTTGAAGGTCTCACAGGGGCAAATTATTCGATGGATGATCATCTTCCAAAAGCTATCCCGTAGGTTGCAATCATGAAAAATGTAGTTTTTGCAAAAACACGACCAATTTTTTTCCAAAGATTGTGGAGCATTCACCATGAAAGTTGGAGGGCTGCTACTTAACAAATGGGTTCTGCAAATATACCCAGGGACGTTTTTTAAGTTGCCTCGATTACTGCTTTCTAGCTAAAGTAATCGCTTGACAAATTTGGAAAAAGTAGGCAAAATACAGGTTACGCACACATTTCAGCTTATTTCTCTACAACGAAGAGCGATTTCACAATAAATAAAAAATCGTCCCCAGCTATTTGATGGAGGTATCGAATGATATAACCGATGTCTCGCGAAAAAATTTACTTGAGTCTGCAAAAAATCTGGAATATTATACTTCTTCAAAAATGTGTCAAAAATATTCTAAGAAAGCAGCATTAGATTCATGGTACTCATTAAAAAGAGAATATATCAAGCTACATTTTGATATAAAAATGGCTTCTTAACTCCAAGTAATGAACGAGTAATAACGGTGCAAACTTTTGTGACCAAAGGGAATCACCACCTTAAAAGTAAATTTTTTCGTGAGGCATCGGCCACATCATTCGATTCCACTATCAAATAGCTGGGGACCCTTTTTTAGTTATTATGAAACCGCTCCTCGTTATAAAGAAATTAGCTAAAATGTATGCGCAACCTGGATTTGGCATACTTTTCCCAACTGTTGCAAGCGACCACTTTAGCTAGAAAGCAGTAATCGGGGGAACTACAAAAGGGTCCCTGGGTATTTTTGTGTAAAACACATCTAGTAAGTGGCAACCCTCTAGCTTGCATAGTAAATGCTCCACAATCGCTGAAAAAAATTTGGTCTTGTTTTTGCAAAAACCACATTTTTTATGATAGCAACGTACGGGATAGCATTTAGAAGATTACAGTGCCACGAATAATCGGCCTCGATGAGACCTTCGAGTTGACATCTTTAGTTTAATTTTACAACTTGCGTAGCTCAAGAAATGGAGGATTATTTGATTTCTGCAAAAATGACAAGTTTTCAACGCCAAAACAAGAAAATCAGCTATATGTCACTATAGAGAAAAGCTTGGAAGATGTGTCAAAAAGCAAACATGTAGAGCTCAACGAGATCCTGCGAATGAATGTAATTTCAATGTAATGTCAAAAATCGGCAAAAACCGCCCTGAACGGTGACGTCGAAGTTTTGAAGCGGGATTGCGCGGAGTGCGTGTGGGGAGTCAAAACATCATTCTTTATCTTTTCGTTTTTCTGTATGATAAGGGTTATTTTCTCAGTTTAACTTGGCTTTCAATCTCAAATTGTTTTGTCTGTGAATCTCTGTGAAATTTAGTTTGTCGGCTATATCTCATATATCTCAGTTATTCTGAGAATTATCCTCTAATTGTGAATACCTTGGTAGCTGTTTCGAAAGTTTTTATGTTAAACGTTTAAGCCTTTGATAGATTTTCTTGAAATTCTAGGTATGCGACCTTTGTACCTGACTCACGTTCTGGAAAAGGCCTTACAAATGGCGCTGCGAGTAGGGTAGGGGAAGGTTCTACTCCTGCCCTGCCTGCGCTCGCAGCATAGGCCATCATTTATTGTTTCCACTTTTGCTTTTTTGTATTTTTCCGTTTTCTGCCACGGATTTGGCAGCTGTTTTTGTTTTTTGATTTGCCGCTGATTCGGCCTAGGACTTTTCTGCCACGGACTTGGCAGACACGCTAATTTTGGCCTTCGGATTTTAGGTCTAGTTTTTTAGCCTGTTGGCTAGCTTTTGTCTTTTTGTCTGCCACGGATTTTGGCAGTAGGGCTCATTTTCATAGCCACGGAATTGGCTCTAAGTCTAGGTTTTGACTTTAACTTTTTGTTGTGTGTAGTTGCTGGTTTGTATATTGTATATGTTTAAGGCTTGAGCCTGACCAGCAACTATTAAATTTTATCAGGTGATAGCAACTGGGTATAGTTGTTGTTTTGTTGTTGTCGTTGAAATAATTTTGATAATCTTGTTTTTGTGTGATTGTTCTTGTTGAAGCAAGGCGTTTTAGTGTATGTCCACTCCTGCTTCTGGACCAAATGAACGACAACAGAGAAGAAATTCACAGCGAGAAATGGAGGACCTGGTAACTCAACAGCAGAATGCCATAAGGCAGCTACAGCAGCGAGTGGAAGCGCTTCAGAACTCGAGTCATCAGAGGCTGGAAAGACTTCAGACTTCCTCATCGAGGCATGTGCCCATTGTTTTGGAACCGTTCGCTGGCCGGTTGGGCGAGGACTTTTCAGAACTCATGGTGATGTTTGAACTTTTGGCCCAAGCCAGCTCCTGGAATGAAGACAAGATGGCCAAGACTCTGCCTGCCTACTTGCGAGAAGGCGCCCTTGAGGCGTACCAGGGCTTCCAAGGCTCCTCCACTTTATTCGGAAGGATGAAGTAAGTAATTTTCAGTATTGTAATATGCTAACTTCTGATTCTGGTTTCAGGTCTCCTGATAATTTAATTAATATGTCAGAACTTGATTGCCCGGGTTCTGGTAGTAATGCTGGTGCCGCCAGTGCCATAGCACCAGAACTGGCGTTTTGCTGTCCATCTTGTGGAAGCAGAAAAACTTAAGTCACCGAAGCCCGAGCGCGAGGAACCAAAGAAGAGTGTGGATTTCTAGAAGTTGGCTATTGCTATGACTGCAGCAAAGTATGCCCGTTGCCGGGTGAAAGAGCTATGGCAAAGACAAAATCATTTTGGCGATCTCCTTGCACAGCTTCGAAACTCGTTCCTGGTGAAGAAAGAACTGCCAACCGAATGTGTCTACTCGGAAGACGAGATCACGGAGCGACGAAAGGAAGACCGACGCCGTCGGCTTGCCAACCTTCAGGAGTCCATGTCTGACGATTCCCAGTTTTCGGTGCATTCAGACTTAGAGGACCTTAATGCAGACTTCATCTCAGATACAGAGCCGGAACCTGATTTGCCAGCAGAGAAGAAGTTGGAAAATAAAACTGCCGTTTTGATTGACGAGGAAATCTCCAAACTGCTTGATACAGAGGTTGGAAAGGAACTCCTTCACCACTTCGGAGTTGTCTCCTACGAGACCAGTCAACTTCAGTTCGACCATAAGGTCCTGGAAGCTGTTGGTGCTATTGGTGGCTCTGATCCTCGCCATGCTGCTGCTATCATAGCTGGTTACATCGTACATGAAGGATTCTTTTCCTTCCTTACTGGACTACGAGTCAGTGCCTGGCACGTTTGGGTATTCTGCGTGTGCCTCTACGTTACCATTTCGGCACGTCTCAAGTGTTGCCTGCCAGAGAGCCTGAGCTCTCTTATACTACCAGGACTTGTGCGGAAGGTGCGGAAGTTTTTCCTGAGAAGAAGGGCACCACAGCACTCTCCTGCGTTGCCGATTGTATCAGTGCCCAACTTTCAGTGGAATGAACAATGGCGCAGTCCTCAAATTGTACGTCAGCTGGCGCTGCCACCTACCGAGCTTGCTCCAATCCCACCAGAAACTTATGAAGAACCGTATTCATTTTGGGTTAGCGAACCCTCGTTCAGTGTCGAAGGTAGGACGTCTCGTTTCTTGGAACTCGATATTGGCATCAAGAATGAAATGGTACCCGCGTTGATTGAAACTGGATCTTGTGCAACGTTGTTACGTAAAGAAATTGCTGAGCTTGCCCAACTGCGGATTCATGTACCGCAAACTCCCAGGTACGTAATGGCTATGGGTGACCATGGCATACGAATTGTCGGATACGCTGATGTGACCTTTTCTTTCGGAAATAAGAGAATAAACTAAGTCGCTACTGTGGTTCCTGTATGTCCTTATCCTTGTGTCGTTGGAATTGATTTTAATGCGCGTAGCTGGAGTGACCATTTCTATACCCAAGAATTCACTTCTGTTCAATGATGAACAGCTGGCAGTTTCTTTCAAACAAAAAGGAAAGGTACCCGGATGCTCTACCGTACACGCCATGGAGACGATCACTGTACCGCCAAGGACAGAAATAATAGTCCCCAGCGAAGTAAAACAGCCTGCCGATTGCCAGTTCCTTGTTTTCGAACCAAAAATAGAGGTAACGAAAACGGGACTGTGGCCAGCAAGGTCCTTGCTGCGAAGTCGTAAAAGTGTCCCCGTCTTGGTCATGAACCCAACGCTTCAACCAGTTACGGTCTATGCTCAACAGGTTCTTGGAACCGTGGAACCAACGACACCAGCCCAGGCTCATTTCGCGGATCAGCAATTGCAGCCAAAAGACGACCGCAGCGCAGGATCCATTCCACGAGGATTACCGGCAGGTATCACGATGGACGGTTCAGCACTTACCCCAGAACAAAAGGATAGACTAGCAGATTTAACACTGATGTTTTTGCAGCAGCGACTTGGATCTCGGACGTTGCGAGACCGTCCAGCATAGAATTAAATACTGGACATCATCCTCCAATTCGGCAGAGACCGTACCGAACGCCAGAAGCTCAGAAAGCTCTGGTAGAAAGTCAAACTCAGGAAATGCTGGAAAAAGGTATCATTGAACCATCCTGCAGCCCTTGGGCAAGTCCGATTGTAATTGTAAAGAAGAAAGTTGGTTCGGACGGATTCTGTGTTGATTTGCGACGTCTAAACGCCATCACCAAAAAGGATCAGTATCCGCTAACACGCATCGACGAGATTCTCGATTGCCTAGGTAGATCCACATATTTCACGACCTTGGATTTGGCATCTGGATATTGGCAAATTGGCATGCATCCTCGCGACAAGGAGAAGACTGCATTCACCACTTCTACGTCAGGTTTGTACCAGTTCAGGTTTTGTGCCCCGGCTACGTTTCAGCGACTCATGGAGTGTTCCCTTGCGGGAATTACTTGGAAGAAGTGCCTTGTCTACATTGACGATATCATTGTCTTCTCACCTACTTTCGATAGTCACCTGGATGATCTGGGAGAAGTGTTCGAACGTCTGCGAATGGCAAACTTGAAGCTGAAAGGTCGTAAATGTGAGTGCAAAATTAGAAGTCGCTTTCCTCGGTCATATTGTCAGTCGAAACGGCGTGGCTGTGGATCCTGCTAAGATCACCAAGATCCAGGAATATCCTGCCCCTAAGGACATGACTGAGCTTCGCCGATTTCTAGGCTTAGCCGGATACGTTTCGTCAAGGATTTTGCTAAGATTCCGGCGTCCCTCCACAAGCTGATGACTAAGCAAGTCACGTACAGCTGGACGACTGCCTGTGACCAGGCATTTTAGCTCCTCAAGGATAACCTCACTAGCGCCCCAGTATTGGCTTATCCGGATTTTAACGAACCTTTCATCCTGCACATGGATGCCTGTGGCTATGGATTGGGCACAGTGCTGTCTCAGGAAAAGGATGGAGCCGAACATCCTGTTGCGTATGCTAGTCGTTCCATGCTCAAGGCTGAAGAAACTACTCCGTGACGGGACAGTAAGCCTTGGCTGTTGTTTGGACAGTCAAGCACTTTAGCCCTTATCTGTACGGTCGAACATTTGTCATTGTGACGGATCACGCCCCTCTGAAGTGGCTGTTATCCACGAAGACCAGTCCGTCTGGACGGATTGCCCTTTGGCAGACGATTTTGCAAGAGTATGATATGACCGTCAGATACCGTCAAGGAAAGACTCATGTCAATGCTGACGCTCTGTCGCGCCTCCCTGCAACTGCCGATGGTGCAGTCGGAATGGCTAATGTGCTTGAGCCAGTGGTTGAATGCCCTCAGCACAAGGACTTGGCCAATGGAAGCCTGTCGGAGCGACAGCACACTGACGAGCAGGTGGCGTTTGATCCGTTTTCTCAAGGGTGGATCTCTGCCGTCCAACAACGAAGCTCTGAGCACCAAGATTCAACGTCATGCGCGAAGGTACATTCTCTAGAACGACACCCTGATGTACAGAGGAGATGGTGATGAAAAAGTAGGTGTCCCTGAGGACTTGAAGAAGGAACTGATGGAAGCGTATCATGATGACCTTTTCGGAGGACATCTTGGATACAAGAAGACTGGACAAACTTCGGCTGAAGTACTTTTGGGTTAATATGGCGAAAGATGTTGAAGGGTGGTGTAAGAGTTGTCAAGCTTGTCTAACCAAGAAAGGTCCACAGCGCAAGTTGAAAGCTGCGTTGGTGTCCATTCCTGTCAACGCTCCGTTTGAACGGATGGCTGTTGACATCTTAGGACCCTTACCGATGACTGAAAACGGAACGAAATACATAATCGTGTTTTCGGAGTAGCTGACTGAATGGGTTGAAGCATTCGCCTTGGTCGACACCAAAAGTGAAAAGCTTGCGCGTATCTTTGTCAATGAAATAGTTTGCCGATATGATGCTCCGCAACAATTGCTGTCCGACAGAGGTACTTCGTTCCTATCGTCTATGATGCTCGAAGTTTGCCGACTCACTAATACTCCTATCACCCTCAATGGGATGGTCTGGTTGAGCGATTCAACAAAACCATCACCACCAT
>JASAND010013766.1:0-21954 GCA_030248195.1 Trissonchulus latispiculum
ATAAATTACCTACCGTAAGCCTTAGGCTAATGGGCCAATCAGCGAGCAGACTCACGCTTATATGAAAGCATGTAATCAGTGCAAAGTGGGACCTCCCGGAAGTTACGGGGGTGGGTCCCGAGTTAATGAACCGAGCATATCCAGCATGATTTGTACATGCTAGTGTAAGAGTTTCATACTCTTACTATAATACACTCTTGGTTATATCATTCTATACCTCTATCAAATACCTAGAGAGCCTTTTTTATTTATTATGAAATATATACATAGCTTCTCAATTTAAAGAAGTTAGCAAAAATGTAGGCGCAACCTGAATTTTGCATACTTTTCTCAACTTTATCAAGCGATTACTTTAGCTGAAAGCAGCAATCGGTGCAACCAAAGAACCCTCTGGGTATTTTTGTGAAAACATACCTGTTTAAAGACCATCCTCCAGTGTGCATATTAAATGCTCCATAATCGCTGGAAAAAATTGGTCGCGTTTTTGCAAAAACTACATTTTCAATTATTATAGACACAGAAATACGTGTTGGGTAATGAAATGATCACGCCTCGCTTAGCTGGCGGCTGGCCTCTGAGAGACCTTCAAACCGACACAGTCAGCTTAATATTTCATCGATTATTTGATTTTTGCAAAAATGACATCTTTTTGACGCCAAAATAAGAAAGTTACATATGTCTCACAATAGAGATGAACATTTCGGCCCGTCGGCACGACCCAACATCCATTAGTTGGGGGCCGGGCCAAGAAATTTTCTAACTGCGGGCCGGAGCGGGCCGCAACGGTCCGGATCGACTTTAGAAAATGTTGTGAAATCATTAAAATTAGCTAAACATTTACTCATTTAAAAAATACTGTTAGTAAAATTTTGGAAATTTTTTTTGGCGAGCCGGGCCGGGCCAAATCCTGTCAGCGTGTCAACGTGTCGGCCGAAAAATTTTGCCAGCGGGCCGGGCCGGGCCGAAAAAATCCGGCCCGTGCTCATCTCCATCTCAAGACAGCAAATCTAGAAGGTTGTTTCAAAAAGCAAAGATGTAGAGCATAACGAGATCTTTCGAATGAGTATTAACTATGCAGGTCAGCTGGCAGAAATAGGCTAACTCCACACGGAACCAAAACGCCGACTCTTCGAAGCGGGATAGCGCCCAGGATGCTGGACCGCTAAAAGAAGTAATTTTGGAAACTTTCATCAAATTTGAACTTGACTTGGGCGTGCGCCAGCAATACTATCCGAAAAGGAATCACCACCAATCACCACCAATCATCTGATCAGCCTTTCAGATTTTTAAATATTTTGAGCAGACGCGTTGTAGAAATAGATTTCTTTCGAATTTGAGTCATGTTAACTTTTCATTATACAGGTTTACCCCAATGTTGGAACCTGAAGTAGTTGCTGAACGGGCGATTGAGACGATTTTGACAAATCAACGTTTGGTCATTACACCAAAGCAATTCCTTCTTATGAACGTTCTTAAAGCGTAAGTTTGTGTTATGCAATTAATAATCTTTCTTATGCTTTGGGAATAGGGTTTTGTTCACTGCACACTCAAATAACTAACATAGAATTCTCTATTTGAATTTTTGTCATTTAAACTTTTTAATAGAGAAGATTTGAACAATAAAAGAAGTTTATAAGTCAATATTCTAGAATATTCTACTTATGCTATGTAGTGTAATTTTTAAATGACTAAACATTTCTGTTTTCTGCGATTTCAGGTTATTTCCAACCGATGCCATGATGTACTTGGGGAAAATAATGGGAATCAACAAAGCGCTGTCGAACTTTGTTGGACGTCGCTAACCTTACTAACTTTTATTAACATTATAATTTTCTATTTTATTATGTGTTCCCAGTGTGCTTTCAAAATTACTTAGTTGCTCTGTAGTTAGTTTTAATGATGGCTTATTAATTAATTAATTAATAATGATTAAAATTGTAGGTCAAGTGAAATTGTTATAGTGGGACCCATAATCGTTGCTTAAACACGGGGCATATGGGGGATCCAACCCACCCCCTCAGCCCGGAGAAGGTACAAGCAGTACCGCCGTCGGAGGCAAGGGATAAGGAAACCTTGGGCAATGGGTATGGAAACAAAAATGGCTGGAAAATATATGTAGTGTAGCATTTGGTTATCGCCCAAACACCATTTCATTAACTTCTAAAAACTAGGTAACCGTAATAAAAACGTTATGAAAGCTCGCCTAAGCAAAGTTCTTGGAGAGAAAAAGTTCACTATTTATTCTTATATAATTTCCATGTTTTATTATCATTATTAAAAAGTCATGAGAGAAACTCTTCGATCAAATCTGGTTTTTTACACTATTTTTACACATATTTTTTCAGCTTCGCCGAAATGTTTCAGTTGATTCTGTGTATGTTTCATGAAATTGACAGTAATTTTCCGAAAAATTAATTTTTGTTGAAAGTTTTTTGAAAAAATGTTGATTTTTATCACCGTTAATTTAGTGTTGACAACAAGTATGCAAAGGAAGCAGGCATACGAAAGGGTCATAAGCCTGACATGGGAGTTCAGCTGGTGGTCCGGGGTGTAGTGGTTAGCACGCCTACTTGCAAGCAGAAGGGCCGTGGTTCGAACCCCGGCCGGGCCAATTCTTTACTTTAAACCCTCAGTGAAAAACTGAACTTCCCCCTTCTCCTTCTCTCCTAGGTTTTTCCTAGTTTCAAGGGTACAATGGTACAGGACGCCTCCCGTATGGGCTTCTCTTCGGTTTCTCCTTAGTTCATTTATCCTGGTAGAATCACTCTGTAATATATATGTGACGAGGCTGCCTCAGGTCAGGACCGCGATTGGACTCCTATCTCCGGTCCCTCAGTTTGTACTTGGTTGGTTGGATCTAAAGGGGTCTGTTGAACGTGCATCTGGGGAGCGCGGGGAGTACCTCTTGAGCTTAGAATGCCCTGCGCAGGGTAAACTTACTTAGTTAATTTATTAGTCTATTTAGATTTGTCATTGTAACGCAAAATGGAGCTGCTTGTAATCACTGTTTGTGCATTTACTAATTAATTAATCTACTCACAGACAAATACATATTTCAAAATATACAAAATCCTGCCATAAGAATACTTAAAAACAAAAATGATACAATAAAAGGCATGTCGTTAGACAAACTCTTTCTCCGCACATCCTACAATAGCTCCTACAAAAAGTAACAAAAACCCGATATTATAATATCTCCCTCCTCACTAGAAGATTTGCCGTTTCGGTTCTGTGGATTTTTGACGAAACAACCGTAAAAACCGTTGATTTGTGCCAAAAAATTTTCAAAACCTTCCCTTTCATCTGACATTTTAATTTCCCAAGTAATATAGTTCTTTTTGCGAAGGAGCTAATGCAGGAATCGCATATTTTATTGTCAAAAGTTGGTTTCAGATAATCTTGCTGGCTCAACGTAGATTTGTCTGTATCCGTCCACATCACTCAGCTGGGTGGAAACGAAATGTGCCGTTATGGCGCGCTGACCGGACTTCTCCGGAACCATCTGCAGGGTAGCGGTCGCATAACCTTTCGGGGCCACAGAGGCTCTAAAATAGGAAGGAAATATTAGTAAATATAGAAAAATTATATTTTCAAATGGCAGAATTGCATAGATAATAACACTAAAAGCAGAGTAATCGCATGGAGTTGAAATTATAGTATTAGATCCCAAACTGTAGTGTCAAGTCACCAAATGGCATTTTGGTTGTCTTGCCAGCGACCACTACTAACATACAAAATAAGCTCGCAAGCTGTCGCACTTTCTCGTATAACTGCTTTTTTACTCTCAGTGTTCACTACTATTACATTTTTACAGCCGGTGCTCCGGTTAGGGGTAGTACCTGCTTAGGACGTATGCTTTTTTGAGGGAAGGGGATGTTGACACTGAATGATTGCCATAGCAATTAGCCGAGGTGTTCTACAAGGCTATCAGTACGTCCATTACGTCCACCGTAATAGAGGTGCTGTGGAGGTGCTGTGGTAGCTCCACCAGACAGGCTGCCACCTCTTGACAATCTCGGTAAATTGCCCAGGAGGGATTTTCGAAATAGGGTGCTACAGCTTATTTTTGTTGAAGCTCTAGACTTGACATGAACCTCCACTTGTAGCGCAGCAGAAAACCACTGCGCTACAGGAGTTTCTAAAATTACATTTTAGAGTAGTATTTGAAGACAGCAATTTTGAAAATGCGAATGCGACATAAAGTACACCACTTAAAATTATATCGTTCCCCATTTATTAACTATTTTAAACGGATGCAGATTTCAGAGGACTGGTTTACTTGTTTGTTTGCATAAAGCTGACAAAAAGTCTTTTGAACACAGACAAAACAAATTTTTTAATCCCAGACCTTACAAAAGGATAGTCTAAACACACATTGGCTCAACAGCGAAACGGTACATACAAATTCGGTTTTACTCGATAATAATACCTTGATGTAATTTCGGTCACTTTTCCGAAACCAGGAGCATCAACAATAAATTTGCAATTAGTAAGCATCACATCCAGTGGGTTTAGTAGTGTCAAGTCTAAGCTTAATTTTTCTCCGACTTGAGGAGTTCCTCTCAGCTAAAACAGAAAGTACAAACCTTAAAAACAGTCCTGAAATCTAATGAAAGTCACCTGTATTCTGTACTCACTTAAAGACGAATTGAGCAAACATTATATATGTAGTTGTTAATATGTGCGTATTTTTATTCTAATTATGTTAATTAATCGGTTTGGCTGATGTATATTCTACAACCAAAAAGACATTCCCAAAATTTTGATTTATGTGAATTTTAACTGATATTGGTGGTTTTATTCCATTCCACAGCTACAAAGTATATAACTGATGTTGGCTACAATTTAAAGTCGGGAACGACTAACATGGAAGCCAAGTCAGTGTGGTCAAGAGAAGAGCACCTCGAGAGTACAGCCTAACCTTTATGTCAATATCTGGCATTTTGACACGGAAATCCTCAGTAGTAGCAAAAACTTGACCCGTCTCCTTAACATGGGCAAAAACGGTTATCACAAATGCTGACTGATCCAGAAGCTTTGCCAGATAATCGTCGACTTTGACCTTCACCGAAGCCAAGGTTGCTGCAAAAGCAAAGACATTCAACAGTGAGCTCGTCGTCGTCACACATTCAATACGGTACCTCTATTTGCACAGAGAAAGTATACAAAAGCAAAAGTCGCTTAACTTGTTATACAAAAGAAATTTATCCTAGGCTATATAAGCCATTATCAAGAGTGCATAATTGCACTATATACAAGAAAATATAATCTTCTATAATATAATGGAATTAATTATGGACTCTTGCTATTATCCATTATGCTCCCGTTCCAGTCTGGCTGGTGGCGCGTTTGCTCAAATTTTTCTGATTTTTCCAGGATTTAGTTATGCACTCATAATTTTATTTTATCATTCTTTACAGTGAACAAATTCAGTAATTATAACATTATAATGGATTGATAAATGGAAAATTACATTGATTATGCTCTAAGCTGACTTTTGCACGGTCCGACTTGATACGGCGAGTGTTCACTCCTGTGTACATTGTGGCATCAATTCTAACGGATAGGTACACCTGAAACAGCGATCAATGCGGTATCTGCGATTGTAGTTTGTGTTTTGTTGAAAGGTTCTACATAATAGCGAAAACCAGCGCAAATACCAATTATATAAACGTTTTAATCCATATCCCACAACAGACCCCAAGTCCTGCAGAAAGAAACGACAAAATTAAAAATAATATATTGCGAGTGATTAGAAAGATTCAGAAAGAGTACAACCATATTGAATTTTGACTGATCACACGGAAGGTAAAAGGTAAAAGGTAAAGTGACCCCTGGAGAGAACTCCAACATACAGAAGGTTATAGGGTGCTTATCTCCGGATTCACAGCCCGAAGCCAGGAGCGACAACTCTAATGTTGACTACATCTGTAAAAGGGGGGCCAGCCCTTCATCAGGCATTTCGCCAGAACACAGACTCCTGTTACCTTCCCACCGCAGTGGTACCCATTTACCGACCAGTTAAGGATAGACAGCTGGGTTGGCTGGAGCCCATGGCGAACCGATATGTGCTTAGTCCTTGCTCAAGGGGATTTGTGAAAGTCTTGTGGCAGCGGGGGTTCGAACCTAGGACCGTAAGATCTTTAGTAGTCGAACACGTTACCACTCGGCCATCGCGGCACATCACACGGAAGAATATATACACACCGAATTACTTATCACAAAAACTCTCAATCGAATTTTCTGTTTTGCTTTCTTTATTCTTATAACAGTCTCCTTATACAACAATCAATTTACTGTTCGTTGTTCCTGAGCGAAGCTGGCAATATTTATTCCAACATCAAAGTCACTGCCGATTATGACTCCATCATCCAGCTTCAGATCAAACTTAACATCTGCATCGGTTTGATCTACGTCACTTTGATAGGCCATTGCAGCATGGCTTCCACAAGTGAAAATCGCATTCATCATGGATCTTCTTTCCGCCAAAGTTTCTAAAAAGAATTAAGCAGGTTGCTAAAATCTGAAAGCCCCGATAATATATACTTGCCGGACCGCGCTGGTCATCACAGAAAAATTATAAATGGTGATCAAAGTGATCAAAACTCAAAGAATTAATCAAATTAATTTAGAACATCAATCATACATTGCTTTTACAAAAACAGCACAAATTGATACTGTTGATGTATAATCTTACTCTCAGGATGTTTGTAATCCATTGTGATATCCATGCGATCCTCATTTAATGGAGCAAGTTTGGTGCCAGGTCTTTTTGTCAAAATGGCTTTCCCAATTCTGAAATGAATCGGAAAATCTCAGTTAGCAACTGTTTCCGTTTGAGGTGAAAATTTGAAATGGGTTCGAAAAAATTTCAAAGTAGAATCGGCGAAAGGTAATCGGTATCTTTGATTCTGATACCGCTAACTAGGGTTGTGCCAGGGCCGTGAAGCGGGCTTCGGGCTCGGGCCGGGCTCGGGCTCGGGCCGGCCCGATACCGGCCCGGCCCGAGTTTTTAACGAGACGGCCCGGCCCGAGCCCGGCCCGAGTTCTCTGTTGAGCCCGGCCCGACTCGGGCCGTTCGGGCCACTCGGGCCGTTCGGGCCGCTCGGGCCATTCGGGCCACTCGGTCCGCTCGGGCCTATCGGGCCTCTCGGGCCTATCGGGCTTTCCTGGCTATTTGAGTAGTTTGTCATTGCTGAAAAATATTGATTTTTTCGTTGTGACTTGTGGCGTGGCTTCCTTTGTTCACACACTGTTGTCTTCTTCGGTGCTTATACACGCAATACGCATACATACATACATATCTGAATTGATACATTTCATGCAAACTATATATGCACAAGTTTAGAACATAATTCTACTATCCAAATTAGCAAGCAGATTGCGAAATGCTAAACTTTATACAGGTTTTCTCTACCTGCATTCTGCAAAAAGTTATGGATTAGTTAGCGGCAAATTGTGTTCTAACAAACATTTGTATGATTCAGAAGTAACTATTTTGGTACTCTGCTACAGACAAACCCTGGTTTGGTACAAGGAAACTAAGAAGTAAAGCTTTGCCAACTTCCCACTTTTTTGTCAGTGGTCAATTATGTGTTTAAATTTGCTAAATATAAGCTGTGTGATGATTTATTTTTATTCTTTTTTTGGATGATTCAATATTTAACCGAAAATCTTACAATCTACAAGATACTTAAACTTTATAGCTCCAGTGTGTGGTCACAAATTAATGCTCAGAGCATTATCTGAAAAATATGAAATGAAAAGCTTCTAACAATAGCTAATGTTGCACTGAAGTTACAGCTAATCGAACCATGAAATTTCATTTTGTGTTTACCGATGCGTAATAGGTAATAAAACTGCTCGGCAAACTGGATGTGTTTTGAGCCATTTTTGGGCCTTTCCGCACATGTCGGGCTATATTTGGGCCACTTGGGCTGCTCGGGCCGCACTCGGGCCGTTCGGGCTCTTCGGGCCGCTCGGGCCGTGAATCGGGCTTCGGGCTCGGGCCGTGAAGCGGGCCTCGGGCTTCGGGCCGAGCTCGGGCCGGGCCCGCCCGGCCCGAAGCCCGGCCCGAGGAGGTTGGTTGGCCCGAGCCCGAGCCCGGCCCGAGAAATTTCTTAACGGCACAACCCTACCGCTAACACAGTATACGATAACCTAAATGAGCAGTTGTGATAGCGAAGTGTTTTGTTTCAGTGATTGCTGCATATTTACTATAATTTGAAGGTAAGTTTTTCAGGTCCAGTATTTGAATATGTGCTCCCAATTTCCTCCAGTCTCCTAAACTTCTCAGGGCATGCATACGGCAGATTCTTTCCCTGGATTGGATAAAATCACACTGTGCAACAAATTTATAGCACAGTTAAAGTGAATGAGCATGAGCCCGAAAAAGTGTGAAATTAACTTTAGTCTCAAAATGATCACAAATTATTAATAACCTTTTGTTGGTATGAAAACAAAGCTTACGCTTCCGGATCTTTTCTAACAAATCGAATTGATGGTCCAGTATGTATCCAGTAACATTTATCAGCATTAACCTCAGCGTAAATAAACGCAGTGTCGTAACTGAGCCCGAGTTCGCCATTTTTAATAGCCGCCAGAGGCGATGGACCAACTCGATAAATACCTGAATCAAACAAAATTTCATTTTCATTACTGTAGTGTAACGTATGTTCCAAGTGAATTCATTTTATATACTACTTTTGCAATTCCCTTTTTAGAAATGTCACTTTCTTTGTTTTACAAAAGATTGAATCACACGGTCTCTTATATTGGTTTACGTCAAACTCAAGTTAAACATTCATACCATCGCTCCGTTCCTGGGGTGTACCATCTATGGCTTGCCAACCACTGTACTGCGCAGGGAGGTCTGGACGTTTCAGCCAGCAGTCATTCCAAACATGGAAATTCCTAAAATAATTTCTAATAAGCCCGACAGTGGTCTTCCTATTTGGGGATTTTTAACTATTTCGAAACAAAATTGGATTGGGTCGGTCGGAGTGATTCTATGCTGTCAGATTTAATTATTTTTGTATATATGTTTCGATATTGCAGCATTAATCGCAAATTTACATACCATATTGAGTCCCTGTTTATCTCTTTCAGTGGAACTCCATCAATATCGAAATGAACATCAACCGTGACTGAAGAGTCAGTGTCGTGCGCGGAGTCATAGCAAGTCACACATCGGCTAGGAATACCCAAAGCTCGCAAAACTAAATTAAACAAGACAGAAATCAATGGAAATGGAATGTTGAAATTATCCAAAAGCATCACAATCCATGCACTGGGTGCTTTTAGGTATTTAACTTTTTAGCAATAACGAAACGACTGTTAATTAATTAATGACTATTTTAATTAATTTGGTTGAGACTGTAAGCTTGTACCTAACCTACCTACTTTTATCATTTAGTCTTGTAATTAGCTAATATTCGAACGAGATGGAAATTTATACTTGCTCACGACTTACTGGTAGTGGTTACTCCAGCGAATACCCAGCACTGTCCATAACGAACTGGTGACCCTGATTGAGCCCACTCCTGCAATATACTGGCACTCCCAGTCCAATCTGTCGGGTGAGTTCCTCCAGCAAATTTCCCCGACCAATTACCCTCCACAATGCCGTCATCGTCTGGCGAATTCACCTGAAGTAGAATCCTGCACACTATTTCGAGCAAGAGCAATATTTTAGCTACAGACAGGCTCTGCTAGCTACTAAAATGTAAAGACGTAACGTCTCCTCATTACAACGTGTTACGTTATGTCTTTTCATTGAACTAACAAAAGCTGAATCAAAGAAATTGTTTATATCTTTGAAATTTCAATTAAATATAAAAATAGAATTTCCACTGTACCATGGCCGAAATTGTCCTGGAGACATGTATGGGGCTAGCTCTCAGTGGCAGTGGTAACCGAGATTTCTCCAACACCAATACACATGCTTCAAGGATGAGGCTTTCGTACTATAACGATTAACGAACATGATTAACAAAAACAACAAAAACAACAGCAACAACAAACAACTATTAATAAAAAGCATTACAGATAATGGCAAATACTGTAGCAACTTAGTTGAACTTTGTTTTGAATCTGAATTTAGTGGGTTGTATTTGCAGCATAAGCTCCTTTAGCTTAATAATAGCTTAATAATTTATATTCAGCTAAGGTTCAATTGAAAATTTATGAATAACTAAAAGTGTAATTCTGATAGTCATCATTGCAGCATTTATGTCACTTCACCTGTCCATAGGTCCAGGGAGCCGGCTTCAGTATGTTATGAGTTCCTCTCCATATTTTTCCGACATCATTGAGTACATACTCCTCTTTTTCTTGATCATCTGGCATATAAACATCATCCTCTAAAATCAGTAAGCACTATGAGTGTCGGTGTCAGTAGTAGTCAGATTTTAACTTTTACTGCTCATTCGAAGTCAGTTCAAATGCCCCCTTTCCATTTTTAAGTTAACTCGGCAACATTTAACGAGAGTTATGCACAAGTGTGCGAACCGGAATAATTACCCAATGAAAGCGGTTTATATGCGTTGGGGGGGGGGGGGGGGGGGGGGGGAGGGGTCGGGCGTAAGAAAATTTGATCAGTGTTGAACATTTTCTTACGCCCAAACGCCCAAACGGACAGACGGCCAAACGGACAAGTATAAACCGGGCTTAACTATACACAACTTATCCTCGTGATTCCCTTTCCCGTGCTTTCATTTGTAACTTGAACACTACCAAGTTTTACGCTTGGAATACTTTGAATGGAATCGTTTTGCACTTTCTGTTTCTGCTACAGGGCGTATGTAGTCAAAAATTTATAAATATGTTTTGCAAGTACCATTTTGTCATTTTCAACCCATTAAAACTTTCGAGCTGCGATGAAATAAAATGGAATAAACAATAAACAGGTTTCCTGGATTTGAGGTAATAGAGCAATTTTAAAACGCGGTCTGAAACTTTGAACAATTGAATCTCAAAACTTCCTAGTTCCTGTTAATGAAAAATGGAGTAAAGTACAGAAGAAGGGAGGGGAGCACAGTTAAAATTAACTCCAATTCTACTTAACTTCGCCATTAATAGGCCACTATAACTACAACCAAAAAATGTGTGTACCCTCTCGTTAAAAAGGGAAGTGGGTATTTTTACCTCAGTGATTTTAACCAAAAGTTGAACACTTAAAACAAATTTTCGTACTTTTTAAAACAGTGTCGTAAAAGTCGCTAAGAATCTTCATTTTTAGCAATTTTTGGCAGAAAATGTGAAACAATTTTTCGATTTTTGCTAATCTTAGGGGAGACCTCGTCTTAAAAATTTAGAATTTTGCAGGAGAACGCCCCTCATCGGAGTCGAGATAGACCCCCAGAATCGGATCCGTCTTAATGTATCGTAATATCTTATTTCCGAGTAGGTATCTAAGGGCAGGGCTTCATTTTGCAGCTCCGTTATAAACTAAAGAATCAACAGCAGACCAGAAGTCAATGCCAAAATAAAGTCATTGCTTTTAATTTCGACAGACGACAGAGGCCGAAGTCCACCAATGCATTCGTTTTTGTAGCCCTTTAACATACGCTAGATATGGGCTGACCTGTATTCCACGGATTGAACAAAAGATAAACGCCATAGATAGGGTAGATAAACTCCAATAGAGTAGGTTCCCTTCGTGCGGTTCGATACAGGTTAGTTTTCTCGTGTCGATTTGACGTCACAATTTTCACATTCCAACATCCAACAATGGCATTGACACTGGTCCAAATTCGGACAAAGATTTTGTTTCCTTCGGCTGCCAACAGCTGTGACCACCATTGGCCTAAAATGTCGCCAGATGTCTTTCTTGAAGGCTTAGGTGTTGTCTCCAGCGGCATTACAATTCTCGTTCCTCTGCTTTCTCTAGGATAATCTCCTGAAATATTTTGAAATAGTTACCAAAAGGGTTTGATACCACATAATCGTTCGCACCAGAGAAAAAAGAGTGGAAATTAAAAAGAACTTAAAATTGCCTTATTTTTCTAAAGTTTACATTGTCTGAGATCACAGCGACATATTAGAAAAAATTGTTCAGGTTTAAAAGATTAAAATCGAAATGTAAGCCGTTTTTCAATGTTGAAGTTGAACTTCACAATTAAGGCTTTAACTCCCTCCAAAATTACTGAAATTACTATCGAACCGACACTTGCCGAGGTCGAGTGGGGCGTACCGAAAAAATAATAGCTGAGGATTAGCAGATTAGCTGATTTCTTTGCATTCAAAATTGGACGTATTAAGTACTTAGCTGATCCATAGGTATTTTAATCATATTTTGTACAATCTATTTTTCTTACCAACTTCAAACACAATTCTGACTTCATGACTATTACTGTTGTAGTCTCCATCGAAGGACACATCGATGTCAAACTCCTGACCTCTTCGAAGCACTAGGTGTGGATTGTTGCGACGTTTAGTCATTCTGTATTCATCAGTATGATGGGCTTTGGTGTTGGCTGGGATTCGGAGATTCACATACTGTACTTCCAGTGGCTGAGGCTCTGATTGCTGTCTGGCTAGATCAGGATACTGTTCAGTGCTAAAGCTGCGATCTGAAACAAATCAACACTTATTCATTTCAAAGTTGAGACTCAAAACTTAAGCAAACAAAATTTTTAAAATTGTAAAGATGCATGCATACTGTAGTATGTGCCGATCCACTACTCATACATGTGTACACTGATAAGACAAATGTCAAAGCTAAAAACTGAAATCATAAACAAAACTGAAAATAAATAAACATAAACCTAAATGTGAAAGTAAACAAGCAGGCAAGAGCATAAAACTGAAAATAACTTGATTTTAATTTGTTTTTTGTTTACCAGTACCTCTCGAGACCGATGTCGAAACGATCTGACCATTCTGGTCTTGAATTAATACACCATCTTCTTCCTCAACACTGGGTAACTTTTCATCTGACCAGTTTGCGGAGTCAGCACTTCTGGACATTTCCAGGGATTTCTTTCGCCAGGAAAAGAAAAACGTCTCAGCATCCGGGCCGATCAAAGGCAACGACAGGCGGGCCGAGTCCGTGGAAGTAGGACTAGTCATGGCGGCCTCACTTAATGCCTCGAAATGAAGGGCAATGCTTGGGGACCGAGAACGATGTCGAGTGGGATTAGACTCTCTTCGTTCTAACAGTTCAATTGGGATCGTTGGACTTGCTGGTTCTTCGTAGATTTCTGGTGGAGCGGACAGTTCCTTTCTGACAATTTTGTTGAATGCTGCTGACAGGGTTCGCTTTAGACGAACATGCGTACTTTGATCAGTATTCACACTCATGGTTGCCCTGCCGCTTAGAACTCCTTTTCAATCAATCTTTCTCTCAACGTATATCACTGTTTCGTAAGGCAACCAAGATTGGTTTTATTTGTGATGATCTGGTATTGAATTCTTCATATTTTCTTTTCAGACAGCACAGTTGTAACAGATCACCAGAACTAATTTTTGGCACAATTACAAAAGTTCCCCCTGAGAGAATAATAAAGAAATATTGTAGATTAAGTATAGTCACTTTTACAGAATTAAAGTAATGACAAGAGTCCATGATTTTCTCCTATATATTAGAAGAAGAGTAAGCCAGTAGAGGGCTCCTCTTCTTGGCATTGCGTAACGGTGCTCCGACCACAGTACGCGAATGTTCCCCGTTTGGGGGGTTCGACAGGTATACCCCCCTCCGTTTGGTGGGGGGGGGGGGTAGTCGAAAGTGGTCCCCGTTTGCTGGGGGGGGTAGCCAAAAGTAGTCCCCGGTTGGGGTGGGGGAGGGGGTCGCTGAAAGGGGTCCCCGTTTGGGGGGGGGGGTCGCTCAGGCAGGCTAAGTTTTGCTCATTCTGATTGGCTGTTGGCGACCCCCCAAATGGGGACCTCTTTCAGCGACCCCCCCCCCAAACGGGGGCCCATTTTCGAGTAGAACAAAAACTACCGTAATCCTCTGCTCTACCCCCCCACCAAACGGGGACCTCTTTTCTGCTACTCCCCCCACCAAACGGAGGGGTGTGCAATGTCGATTTGGTCGACCCCCCCCCAAACGGGGGAACATTCGCGTAATGTGGTCGGAGCACCGTTACGCAATGCAGTGAAGAGAAGCCCTCTTACTCTTCTTCTTAATAATAGTGCAATTATGCACTATCGGTAATGAAGTATTGAATTAGAATTATTGAAGTCTTAGAGAAAAGAACTGTTTTTATAACCATTATCTATGATAAATTGTATCTAAATTTTCTCATCAAGCAATCAAAGGTGAACTACTAAATTTATTGCTTTATAGTTAGAGCAGCTTGACATTTGACTAAATAATGAATTTCCGTAAACAGCATTCAGAAATGATAATTTAGTTCTATGCAATGCTTCGCAACGCACGTTGGCCGATTTAGTCTGAAACACGTATTTTCTGAAAACTCCACTCCTGTTAAAAATGAATCACCAACGAGGCATTGTCAGCATCACATGAGTTTATTGCAATAAAAAATTTAAAATTAGGGGACAGACAAGACGTCTATCTAATTAGACACTCATTGCGTTGGATTGCACCATACAATTGTCAAACAGGTAGCTTAAGGTTAAATTGTAATTAAAGATTGTAGCAGCAAGTTTCCTGAGTGAGAGGCGTTGTGCACTCATATCGCCCACGATAGGGTCGGTTTTGACACTGAATATTGTCGCCGCAGTCGTAACTGGTTTCGCAAATTACTTCTAATTCGCTCATTCACTGACTTCAGACTATTTACTCAGTATGTATAGTAATTTAAAAAGAGAGCTGGACAACAGTTGAACAACTTTTGATCTTATCGTCTTACGTCAAAAAACCCCCACAATTAAACCAAAAATATACCACAATAAAACTCCACACCCACAAAAGATGCCACTGCCAACAATATTCAACCATGAAAGAAACGACATTGATAAATTGATCTTGGGAATTCAACGTGCATAAAATTGCTTACTCCTCTGCAAAGGACTAAATAGTACTTTTGCTCAAATTGCGAACATCTTACAAATTATGTCTCAGAAAATGCTTGTCGGAAAACAAGTTTTACAGCACTGCTTTATCGATGTAATTTTAAAATACTCTACTCCAGCCAATTGTTTTCGTGCAGTCAAAATCATTTTTGGCAGAACCATATCCAACTTTACGGTTTTTGTAGACAGCTTTGATACAAAATTACAATAATGGAAAACGTTAACAAAAGGACTATGGAGTTTTTTCGCATCTTGACGCAGTAGTAAATATGTAACTGTCAACTGGTACCTAAACTTTAAAATTACATTCTGTGTTCACTATTTATATATTATATATATATATATATATATATATATATATATATATATATATATATATATATATATATATATATATATATATATATATATATATATATATATATATATATATATAGTTCTGGTCAAAATTATGTACTACAGCTATTCGCATATTTCAGTATAAATTTTCTTTCTTTTCTTTCTTTCTTTTTCTTTTATTTTCTTTCTTTCATTTCATTTCTTTCTTTCTTCCTATTTCTTCCAATTTCTTGCTTGCCCATTAAAAATGATTGACAGATAAAGAGATAAAGTTACACTCAAAGGTCAAGTCTATGCCTCGGCCTGTTTGATGCGTTAAAAGCATGAGCTTTAAGTTGTTGCTAACTTGAGAAAATGAGGGTGTCCTCAAAGAAGTAACCTATGCTGGGTGTGTGTTAAGTCAAAGGTTGAGGTAACTACAAGTGACAGCTGTTTAATTGATGACAAAGCTTAAAATTATTCAGAAATTGAATTTGTTGATCAGCATCTCGGACAAAATTTCTTTCTTTTTTCTTTCATTTCTTTCTTTTTCTTTTCTTTCTTTCTTTTATTTATTTATTTATTTATTTCTTTTCTTTAAACTGAAATAAGCGAATAGCTGCATCGAGTCTTGTCAGTCATCTAGTGATTATGTCAAATGACAACTTGAACTGCTTAATTTTGTCAATAAATCAGTTATTTGTTTATTTTATTAGTTTTAATTCATTAGCTGCTTGCTTTCGTAAATGTTTTGTAGTCTTAAAATGTCTTGTTTACCGGAAAAATGAAAATTTGGACGATCTATGCTTGCTTATCATGTTAACCTGACATTAATGACGGTATTTCCCGTTTGCTCTTTTGGTATTTTACAGAAATTGTTTTTGTGTCTTATGTGAAATCTAAGTTAGTCTTGTTTTGGATAATAATAATAATCAATTTACTTGAATGAAAAAGTTGCTCTGTTGCTTTTGCTGAAATGCGTGGTCTAAAAAATACAACTAAAAACAAAAGAAAAAGAGCTTGGACCAAGGGTTTATAATTTGAATATTATAAGAACAAGAGTAAGCCACTGTTCTTCATTTCTTTGTTTCCCTGTATAATGATGCCTAGAAAATCGTTTTCCTTCTTAGAAACCATTCGTGAACATCTGACGAGACTCAAGGCAGAGCCTAAGCAAAAGCGGACTGAGAGCAGGCCGGGGTGGGTTGACCAATGTCACATGCAGGGCCCAGGGCCTGGGATGGGGCTGATAATGCAGACACTTGAAGGTATCTATAGGAGAGTATCCAACAACCTAGCAGATTGCAGGAATTGCCTTTAGGTTTTAGAGGATTGGGATGGCGGTCTGACATGGACATTTTGAGAACGTTCTTTGGGCGGATTGACTAATCGTCATAACAAATATTTATTTGTGGAGGTCGACAAAAGACGCTCAAATTGGCTAAATCTGATTCGCTCTTGACGACCCTCCACAAATGGGGCCTCTTTGGAATTTGGAATTACCGCAGCCCGTAGTCCGTCATAAAATGGAGAAGAGGTTTCTGCAATCTGATTGACTGTTGGATAATGAGTAATGACTGCCCCTAGAGACAAGAAAAAAGCAGTATAACCTTACTACGTCTATAGGACTGGACTCCTGGAATGACGGAACTAATTCTACTAAAAAAGAAGATAACGTTGAAAGTAGTCAAAACTGGTAGCAACAGACAGCACCTATGAACATACTCATAATATCATATGCCTCTAGACAAAGACAAGCTCTTCGTCATCGGAGAAAAACAATGTATGCTCTGTTTGCTAACGGTTGACCCCCGCCTGACCCCGCCCCGCAAATTAAACCAATCATTTTAAGGAACTTTTCGCGCTATGCTTATGTTGTAACTTGTAACTTTGCGAGTTTCCATTTTGCGAAAAGCAGTCAAACGTTGCAATTTAACGTTCCAATTTCAGGTTAACAAAGGAGACAAACTTAATAAAAGCAGTATAAGTTCTGGCTTTACCTACATATGTTATTTTATCAGGTACCTATTTTTAAAAAAACAAAATCATGTTAGAAAATTAAAAACATAAAATAATCCTGGCTCGCTAAACCATGCTGGTTTCATGAAGAAAGGTACCTCCCAGTAAAACAAAAAGAAACAAATGAAAACTAAATCATAAACAGTTGTTCATAATGAATAAGTGTATATTTCAACTACAATAGTGTAAGCTATTCAACAGAAAAACCTACTAATTATTTTTAGTGGGACAAGTATGATGTAAAGACTGGGGTTAGTCAAAATTTGATTATCTTTTCTTGTTGTATTTCAAATTTATCATAAAGCTACATACAATGAAATTGAGTGCTAATTAAACCAAAATAATTAATTGTTGTTAAACAGTCAACTCAGTACTCACCAGCACAAAATGCTGCAGCCCCACGAAACTGTGACGATCGACTGTCAACTGCATCAAAGCCATTTTCTCTTTCCAGTAGCAACGATCTGGGAACAATACCAGACGAAAGGGTACCAGTGTGGCGATGACGCCAATCTTCCAGAAAGTGTCTGCCATCCGGTCCTAAAACCGGGGCAGCAAAGTCCAAGAGTCTAGCCGATTCTCTGGCATATTTAGGGAGACCACTGTGGATGGCGGGTCTCTCTGGACTGATAGAAGAATGACGGAAATAGCGAGGATTCCTGTGTCGAGCTGGCCGTGAGTAAGACGGGGAGCTGGGACGCATGGGTGACGGTGATGATAGGAAAGTTCGTTCCTCTCTTGCCTGAACCACAGGGATGTCCAGCTCGGCACTCCTACCCATCCCCATGCCTGAGTCACCCCAAACAATCATTTTCAAAATTAACACAATAAATCTGAAAACACAACAAATGTTAAACAGTCCTACTAAAACCTATTTTAGTGGTCTTTAGGTTTAAGGTTTAAGGTTTAATGCCAGAGTACAGGATTACAATAACCAAGCATTGTAGTACCAAAATATAATACTAGTGACCTGCAACTCAAAAGACACAGCAGAGCCGATTGTCCGGCTACTTAAGCTGAGCCTTTCACATATATAGAGAAGTCGCATTCTATTAAAAGCATTTTCTTAAAAACAGCAGTATTAGTCTTTAGCTTTAGCCTAAAGTCTTCAAAATTCTAAAATTTTCCCTACGTTTATCTAACAAGACAAGCGTTCACGTAATACAGTTTATTTATATGCCTGGCCCTTACATACTATCAAATATACTTTCTGGTTGAACTAGGCTTTATTTTACTATTACTCCCACTCCGAAATGTATTAATTTTCCAGTTTTCAGAATTCCGAAATTTAGTTGAGAGGAATAGAGTAAAGGAAGGAATAAAGTTGCACCTTGCGGTGAACAAACTCATGTATCGAATCCACACAATATGAAAGTTGACTCCTTGATTCTTATAAAATGTGCAGAGAGGATCAAAGCCAGTAGAAACCTATGTAGTTTCAACTGTGCTACATGTTGAGTTTATGAGCTCCAATTTCTATTGCATAATGAACGACAGCATAGCATGCAAAATGAAAAGCAAGACTATTCCTGATGAAATGGAATATTTTCTCTCTTGAAGTAAACAACAAGCCAGCTATTCAGTTGACTTAGTATTAAATTGTTTCACGTGTTTATTAAAAAGAGTATATACAGTAAACATTGTCATGGAAAACAACCAGAAACTCTTCAATAGAGCAGGGTTGAACTGAAAAATTATGTTCCTAGTTTGCTACTAGGCTGTTCTACTAGGCAACGGCACTGAACCAAAGTTAACGTAATATGTACATGTCTGTTTAGATGCATGTATATAAACTTAGTTAAAAGCGAAACCAAGTGGTGCAGTGTGTTTATTTAGGCTACGAATCTCCTTTTAATAAATGGTAGACGAAATTTTAAAGTTAAATAAACGAAAAGAACCTAGTTTCAAGAGACGCAGTAATTATTGTGAAAAACTAGTTACAAAATTGATTGTAAATTACACAGCAGCAAACAAGAAAACAGGGAAGCTATCCGATTTTTAACAAGAACATGTAAAGATTATATGAATGCAGCATGCCCACGCAAACGAATTTGTTTACTAAAACGAATAGTGCAAATTTCAAATGTACAAATGACAAAACCAGCTAAAAGGGTCTTACTAATAATCCTCAGTGTGTATGGCGGGGGAAGCTCGGTCGTCAAAATGGACAAAACTTAATAAAGCAATTAAACTGAAAAAGTTTTCGTAAACGCTAATAGTAAAATAAAATGACGTCAACCAAACTGGACAATTGGAGACTCGAGTTAAGTCATCACTTACATCAAAACAATTTATATATGAGCTGCCGTAGCGTTTTGTTACTGCCGATGTATATTTATTAGTAATAAATTGACAGAGATTTGACTCAGATTCTGGGCTTAAGCTAATCTTTCAAGATTCATGATGAATGTCAAGATTGTCAATTCAGTGGAGTTAGGCAGCAAGAATAGCTCTCGGATCATTGAAAGGTGGTTTGCCAAACTCAGCATTCCCAATAGCCAAATTAGGTCTGCCAAAGGGGAAAATTTGTAGGGCACTAGATACATAATGAACTCAGAATTGCAAGTCAGAGTCACCTTTGGTAGATCGTTGTGGTTTTCGGATCAGCTTTGTAGCGGGGCTAGTAGGTTTGCCTACGTACTAACACCGTTACCACGCCCTGACGTAGCGGACGCGGAGACCGTGGCACAGATGGATAACAGACCGACTACAGGAGACGGTCGGGACAGCCTCGCCAAACAATATATGCAGGGGTAATTCCGATCCTAAGGGCGAGATGACTCGCACTCTCACTCACTCAGAATTGAACTACCTACCTAGCAGGAGCTCAGAAATACTAAACCTAGCTAAATACACTTTAATAAAGGTAGAAACAACAAGTTATAGTAATTATAACAATACAGAATAATACTGGGTTGAACCCTCAGTCAAACACAAACACACAATACAGTAACTTACAGTTGTAGGGCTGACGGGGGTCAGCCAACGTGCCAAGCTCTGAGGAGAGCTGAGAGAGACACACAGAATATTTACACAATAAATAGGGGAGGAATAGTATAGAAACACAAGCGTTCACAAAGGCAGATAATACAACAATGAAGGGGGGAAGCGAGTGTTGGGTTGGACCCTCCCACGAGCGCCCCCTAGTGACAATTTCCCCCAATCACGTAGCTCCCAAAGTCACGAGGGGGGGAACCCACCCAATCCCACGCATACACGTTGGGGGAGCTACGTGACTTGCAAACGTGTCCCAGCCCAAGGTGATGTTGATATAGGAAGCCAAGCGGGTAGCTAGCCTAGCTACAACCGCCAGCAACGGAAAGGTTGACCATTCCAACCTTGATCCGTTACATCTCCCCAGGGCTCGCCATCCGAACTCCCGAGAGGATCACTGTGCAAATGGCGAACTGGTACGTGAGCTGAACTCTCAATAAGTACAAACAGTACAGAGCAATGATGCTACCAGTACAAAACAGCACAACAAGCAACTGCAAGTCAAAGCTCTAGACTAACTAAGCTAGTCAAAACTAATAACAAGTGTATAGAAAACACACAAAAACAAGAGATTAAATACTACATAATACAGGTGATTAAGCATATACTAGGCACTATGAAGCGCTAGCAACAATCAAAATGTAAAGCACAAAGTGACAAAATCGTACGTAAGTATTTGGCATAAATACACGTATTAAAAATAGAACCGTATTAATTAAACTGGGATTGTATGTAAGTAACTTAATATGAAAATACAAATGACTTTCCAAAGATAACTCATGGGAAAGAGGAGTTACCCTCCTTTGGAATGTATAGTCAAACGAGTGTGTTAATAAATGTTAACAAAAGATAAGAAGTTGAACTTTCAGATAAAATAATTAATTAAATTTAAGTTAAACCAAGCTGAGCTAGGGTTTATCAGGCCGTCGCTCAACAAGGCAAACTGCCTATGATAATAATAATCATAATAATAAAGTAACCATAGAAAATACACACCGTTAGGTGGAGGTCCTATGGGAAGAAAGACCCACCCTCCCAAGGTAAAATGTTGTATTTTCATATGACGAGAATCGTCACTGGGTTTTTCGACAATATATAGCATAGATACACATGGCAGTAGAATAAGGCAATGGAATGATTCCTCAAAACAAGTAAAGCCCTGTACAGACTGTGAGCAATTGACATTGGCATATAAAATTAGTAGAAAAATACGAAAAATATTTGGATTAACATACGACATAGTTACCACAAAAACACAGATTCAAAAACGAAGAAAATTCGAGGTTCGCAATCTAACAAAACTAAGTATTACCAGATCGTATAAACTAAACACAGAGAATACAGGTTCGTAGAAAATTAAACAAAGAGGTTAAATGTAGATATTCCAGGAAAATTAAAGAAAAACGTACGTACCTTAAATTTAAACACATTGCACATAACAGAGATTCAAGTCCTAGGTACGAAAAATACAATTCCAAAACAAAACAATAGATTTCAAATTCGAGATATCAGATTCGTAAGTTAAAATACAAAATAACATAAGCAAATATGCAAAACTGATGTGAACTATGCTAAGAATACCAAGAAATTAGTTTTAAAAATGTGATTCAATCCTACAGTTACTTTATATATATGTATGGAATA
>JASAND010013770.1:0-19545 GCA_030248195.1 Trissonchulus latispiculum
TTCACAACTTGTATCAAAAAGTCGATTTTTTCAAAGTTCATTTTTTCCGGGCAAGTTTGTGATCATTCAAAAGCTCTTGGCATGGAGATTTCAAAAATGTAAACTTTAGCTCTCAACTCCTTACCGTTAATTAGTTTTGGCTAATTAACAGTTTCCCTAATCCGCAAAGTGCCTTCATAGCTCATACAGGGCGCTATAGTATCAACTGGCACCTCCATAGGATTGGGGCCCGAGATTCTCCCTCATGTGCCCACTGCCCTGACCAGAAAGACACACTGTCGCATGCCCTACTTTACTGCCCACAGTCAGATCGCCAACGCCTATCCCACTTGGGTCCTAATCCTAGCCTTGTGGTCCTCTGGGAAAAGCCTCGGGAGGTCCTTGCCTTTCTCAGAGAATGCGGCCGCCTCCGAAAATTTTCATTCTTCAGACCCACTTTCTAAGTAGGGTTTTTATTTATTCTCTTGTGTTTCTCCTTTACGCTCGTGCTACATATTCTAGCACACTGATTTTTCACATGCCTTATGGTGGTAACCTTTACCTATTATTATGTTGTTAGCGAAACCATGAACCTGTTCACTATTATTTTGGCCTAATTCGGCTTCTACCGGTTTCTACAGACTGTCAAACATGGGCTCACGAACATTCGGACTTCGGTCCCAACATAGAAGATTGTCAAAAAGTACCCAAAAACGGCTATTTTCGGCCATTTGATGGTTTCCATATATAGTAAATCGGGATCGCTGAAAACGATGAGCATATCGCCGAAACTGACGGACGTGACCCTTGGGCTGCATGGCGCCCGTGGTTCCTCGCCCAGGGTCAAAGTTGGGAAAAGTCCTCAAAAACGGCTATTTTCGGCCATTTGGTGGTGCCCAGATATAGTAAATCGGGGTCGCTGAAAACGATGAGCATATCGCCGAAACCGACGGATGTGACCCTCGGGCTGCATGGAGTCCATGGTTCCTCGCCCAGGGACAAAGTTGGGGAAAGTCCCCAAACACGACTATTTTCGGCCATTTGGTGGTGCCCATATATAGTAAATCGGGGTCGCTGAACACGATGAGCATACTGCCGAAACCAACGGACGTGACCCTTGGGCTCCATGGCGCCCGTGGTTCCTCGCCCAGGGTCAAAGTTGGGAAAAGTTCCCAAAAACGGTTATTTTCGGCCTTTTGGTGGTGCGCATTATTGAAAATTCTTATTTTCGAAGTATAGTCAGAGGGGAGAAAACCTGACGGAAAAGAAGGATAAAAACATGGTCGCCTACTCCCCAACCATAGCAGCTGCAGCTGCGTAGTATACCCTATTAGAAAGAGCAAGTCTAGAAGTATACCCTACAGTAACAGATTGGTTTCTGAGTTTGATTCTGTAAGTGTACTTGACTGTACTTGACCAAAGTTGACCTCCCAAAATTGGCCAAAATGCTAAGGATTTTCGAAAGTTTGCAAGTATATATCTAACGAACTATCAAACTTTGGCTACTATAAATTTGCATGCGGGCATAATTCGACTTGCTCTATCACATGGCAGTAGCGGTTTTCCCCTACATGCAAAATTTGACCATGTTTTCCCCCACATTGGGTCCACTAGAGCGGGGAAAAAACATGGTGACCAAATTTCCAAATTTTTGCGAATGGTTCAGGAAGGCGTAACTAATGCTTCTATAGGAAAGAGGATGCTTTAAAACCACTAAAACCCTCAAAATATTCCAACTGAGCATTTTTGAAGCTTCTAGCTCGAAAATTTGATTTGCAGCATCAACATACCAGGTTTCATAAGTTTCTATGGTAAAAATGAAAATTTTGAAAAAACTTAAAAATGAAGAAGTATTGCAATTTTTAACACAACTAACTTGTTTCTAGTGATATTCTGCATATTATGGCCAGTTCCCAGCAGGTTTCATGCCCAAACAGGTTAGGTACGGCGGATTTGGCATTTTGACCAACAAATCGGGGTTTAAGGGGGGGCTACTTGTGTCAAAAATTCGACCATCACCGATTTTGCTCAAATTGTGCCTATTGATACTCCCTAGGGCCCTTCACAATCCATTGAAATTTCAGATGATTTCGTCCAGGAATAAAAAAAGTTACAGTCATTCAAAGTTTCCAATTCCTATTGAAAATGGCCCAAAATAGGAACTTTAAATTTTTCGCTTCTGACAACCATAACTTACACAAATCGAAACCGTTTGAAACGTTCAATAGCTCGTTTTGTAGCTAAATACAATGTCTAAAACTTGTCGAAGAGCGTTTTTCAAAATTCGGTTTCTAACGCTTGCAACAATCGCTTTTGTGAGGCAACCCCATAAATTCGTCAAAATGTGACGTTTTTCGAAATTTTTCGAACTTTACAAATATGCACGATATCTATATCAATCGATAGCTTTTTGAATTCTAAGAAACATTTCTTCTTGGCACAAACGTCCATTTTGCCGCTATTTAAAGTTATCGGTCAAAAACCGTATCTTCGCGATTTTTCAATTTCTGTGTTTTTGGGGTTGCCTCACAGAGACGATTACTACAAAAGTTAGAAATCAAATTTTGAAAAAAGCTCTTCGACAAGTTTTAGATATTGTATTTAGCTACAAAACGAGCTATGGAACGTTTCTGACGGTTTCGATTTGTGTAAGTTATCGTCGTCAGAAGCGAAAAATTTAAAGTTCCGATTTTAGGCCATTTTCAATAGGAATTAGAAATTTTGAATGACTGTAGCTTTTTTATTCCTGGACGAAATCATCTCAAATTTCAATGGATTGTGTAGGGTCCTTGGGAGTATCAATGGGTACAATTTGAGCGAAATCGGTGAGGGTCGAATTTTTGACCCAAGTAGCCGGCCCCCTTAAGGTGGTAGTACCACTAGCGGGATTTTCGACCTAATCATGGCATAAATGAAGCAAACATGACGAAACTAGTGGTGAAACACGTTTGGTTGGCAGGCTATCTTTGCATAAAATTTTGGTGTCTGAGAGTGCATAATTTGCTAGCTACCATCATGGCTTAGCGCATGCGCAAATAATCAAAATTTTATTTAAGCCTTGTATCCTAAATTTGAATGTGCCATGTGAAAGAGCATAAAAAGAGCTTTAAAATGATGTGCATATCTCTTCTGTAAGTGGTTTGTATCAAAAGTTACAAGCGGTTGAAGCTGACTAGCTGATATATAGCTGATATTGCTCAATTACGTTGACCGTTTGCACACATAATGTAAAGTAAAAACAGTATATCCGAAAATTAAATCTATTGGGTTTTAACGGTTCCTTTTGCGTTATTTATGTGCATTATTTAATAGAAAGCACTTTGCATCTGCTTGAAAGCATAGGAAATTTCGAAAACCAAAGCAAACAATGAAAAATTACAGAATTTTTGTTTTTGATTTTCTCGTCACTCCTTTAGTCAAAATGGACCAAATTTTGCAAATATATTTTGCATCAGCATACGCTCAGGCCGTTTTCTTGGTTTTTGGAAAAACGCAATATTAAGCAAGATGTAAATTTTACAAATTTTCAAAACACGCTAAAAAACGGAAAACTCACTTTTACGAAAAACTAAAAAAACGGCCTGAGCGTATTTGTAAACTAACCATATACTGAAAATTTCAAATGATTTCATAAAGGATTGAAGGAGATATTTCAGTTTAAAGCTTTTAATACATTTCCTATCGTGTAGATAGCAAGCCAGTCACCGCAGCGTCGTAGATCAGCTCATCTGATGCAAAACATAATAAAGAACAATTATGCCAAATTTCAAAGCGATTGATTAAGTTTTTAGTTCACAGTATCTGTTCAAAGTCCACCCCGGTAGTGGTACTACAACCTTAAGCTTGCTGTGAGGTTAGAAGGGTGCCTAGGTAGTTTTGCACGCTAAAAACAGCTGAAACAATGCTTTTAAACCACTCTAAATGGTTGGTTGGTAGAAATCCGTGCCATGTTTTTCCCCGCACCATGTTTTTTCCCCGATTTGCGGGTAAAAAAAACATGGACAAATCCTGTAACTGCCAAAGCTGAGTGAGGTATAGAGAAGTTTGAATATACGATTGGATAGGTATTTGCCCACGGTACATGACGGTATACTCAAACCGATCCAAATCCAAGCGAAGAAAAAGTTGGAGGCTAGCTCCCCTATTCATGTTTTTCTTCCCCTCCCCATGACTATAATAATAATATGTGAATTCATCCGATTCAGGGATTGGTAGCTACTATAGGCGTATGGCTAATGTCACGGTTGATGAACCATAAAACATTCTCAAAAATGAAATAGGACAAGTAGGAAAAATGCTCCTTGCAGTCGCATGAAAAATACAATATGAGCCAGAAAGACAGCATTCAATTCGGGAAAAGACAAGATTTGAAATGTGTAATATTAGCCAGCGTTTACTTATGTAAAGGACAAGATTTAAAAGTTTAATATGAGCAGCTCGCTTTCTCGGGCTCACGACCCCCCCCAAGCCTCCCCCAAAAAATTTTTTTCTATTTTTATGTCAAAAATCGCATTTTCAGCCATTGCTAATGCCGAAAAACATGAAATCATTAAGTAATTTTAACATTAGACAGTGTTTTTAAACGCGAAAACTTTATTGCCAACATGTTTCTGAGTCCAGGATAAGGTCAATATTGTGTCTATAAGACCATAAAACCGTTATAAACGTGTACTTCTCGCGATAATAAACAAGTGAAGCCAAAAATTTGGACTTTTTTAAAAAATTTAGCAAAAGTTGCCCTAAAAATGCCCAATTTTTGCCCAATTTTCGCGCCTTCGGATCGACTACCCCCCCCCCCCAGTTGGGGGGGCCGGGGGGCCCCCAAAAATTTCTGGGGGGGTTTGAAAAAATGAACCCCCCCCCCCAATTACACCTATGGGTCTCACAGGGGGTAAACTGTAGCCTGGTACACCTATGATTTCATGTTTTTCGCCATTAGCAATGGCTGAAAATGCGATTTTTGGCATAAAACAGAAAAAATTTTTTGGATGAGGTTTGGGGCGCGAAAAATGGCCAAAAATTGGATATTTTTAGGGTAAATTTTGCAAAAATTTTCAAAAAAGTCCAAATTTTTGGCTTAAAGTGTTTATTATTCCCAGAAATACACCTTTTTAACTGTACCCCACCCCAAATCTCCGTTACACCTATGCCCAAAATCCCTGGGGGGGGGGCGATTTCGGGGGGAAGGCATTTTCGGTGGGAAGGTAAACATACCCTGCTATACATCCATATATAATATATATATATATGTTAGGGATCGACCGGAATTACGGTTCCGGTTCCGGTTCCGGTTTTTGAAAACGTACCGGAACCGGAACCAATTTTAGCCTATTATAGCCATGGGGTGAAAAAAAACCCACCCCCTTTTTGGGGGGAAAAACCCACCCGCCTCCTGGGTCACGGGTTGGAGCTAGGAGCTCCAAAACATACCAGCAGAAAGCGCGACTCTTTCTAACCTATGTGTGCAAAGATCAGGTCATTTGGTTCACTCTTGCTCATTTTATGACATTTTGAAAATGATACCTACTTTTTGGTCCAACCTTCCAAAAATTTTGCAAAAGTTTGGACCGATGTAACTTTTGACTGGGTTGGGCTAGAAAAGTTTTGCAAATATCTGCAATGATGGCAAGTCTTCCTCTTTGCACACAGCAAAAATTAGACCGATCCGATGCACCGTTAGACTGGCACATTGCCAAACGTGGCGGGGAAAAAAACCCAGTTTGGGTGGGGGGAAAAAACCCACCCAAATTTTTTTGAAAAATTTTTTACCAGCTCAACTGGGAAACAATTCGGGACTGTAGTACGATATTATCGAGGACGCTGCGTCACCCTATGCTGTCAGATTTGGACAATTTTGAATACTTGGGTAGCTAGAGGCAACCCTAAAAGTGCAATTTCGCTGCTGGATGACCCAGCAGAGGTCTAATTGTGACTTTTAATAGCCAATTGTACGTAAAAAACCATTCTCTACACGTTAGAATAATAAGTTTTATCAAATTACATCGTTTTTAGCATTTTTCAAAAATTGCCCTATGTTTATGTGTTAAACTTTATGAAACCTGTCCATTTGATGCTGCATTTTCAATGGCACATGAGATCTCAAAAAAAGCTACCTAGGTCGGGTTTTTTGACTCATACTAACTAAAAAAGAGTTGAATTTTACACAGGAAGTGTCAGAATCGCGCTACGACAATTTTTAGGACCTGTGAGGGGTGGGTTTATTTCCCCCCATTTGGGTTTTTTCCCCCCATTGGGTTTTTTCCCCCGCTACTTTTTGCATTATACCGGCCTAACGGTACAACCTAGAGAAGTGCAAATGGGCTTAAAAGAAAGTTCTAAGTACGCCAAGTACGATGGTATATAGAGTTCTCAGATAGCCCTTATAACAAAAAAGTTCCAGCCAAAATCCGAAAAAGTGGGTTTTTCCCCCCCATGGCTATATAAAAAGCAAAATTTTTTAAAATTTTCGAAAATTTTGTCAAATTTCTTGAAATTTTTTGGAAAATTGCTATTCTCTTCTAACTGAATATTATTTTCTCAAAAATTTTCGCCTGCGGCGCTATTGCATTATATATAGAGGTCGGGGAAAAAAAACCAACCCGCAAGTGGTGGGGAAAAAAAACCAACCCCCCGTTTGGGCGATGGGGATGAGCTAGCGGGCTCAGATTTTGCATGCAAGTTGGTAGGGCCCATCCCACCTACCACACCAAATTTGAGCTAAATCGGACCATTTTTGAGCATTTTGTGACGTTTTGAAAATTTTGGCATTTTTGACCCCCCAAAAATTCAAAATTTGCCTATTTTTGAAGGCCTGTAAAAAATTTTCCATAGCAGTTAGATAATAACTTTAGTTTCTATGAGAACAACATGTGCTCTTTCCAAAAATGTCGGTCTCGCCTTCCTGCGACGCTTGGCAAGCTGCCAGCAGAATTTTTACAAAATGGGAAAAAAAACCAAGGGGTGGGAAAAAAACCAATTTTTGCTTTTGCTGCCAAACTCCCAAAAATGGTTCTTAGTTGCTCAAAAGTCATCCACATAGCAAGTTTAATGCGTTCTTTCACGTGAACAGCTCAAAATTGCATTTGGACTTTGCAATTTTGTGCTAGCCGGTAAAAACCTCATTTCGGCGGATCGGCTGTTTGGCTCAGCTAAAGCGGCCAAAAAGTACTCTGGGACAAAGAAATACGCGAAAAAACACTGAAACAACGTTTATTTTAATTTATTTCATCGAATTTCGAAAGATTCACAAATTTTTGCATTTTAACATAGAAACTGGCAAATTTGATGAAACCTAGCCAGTTGATGCTGCAAATTTTGATGTTTGATTTTCTCACTTATTATAAGGAATATCGCAAAAATAACTGCAGATATGAAGTCAGCGACGCCGATTTTACCTGTCGCTTGCATAAAATCGTTAATATGAGTCACCCTGACCGAATACTGGGGTTGGTTTTTTTCCCACCGGTTGGTTTTTTTTCCCCGCCATTGGTTTTTTTTTACCCCGGCTAATTAACCGTTAATTACTAATTAACGACAGGACCTAGAGAGGCGATTTATATACCAAAATGACAGTCTAGACAGGGCTTGATAAGAAAATAATTTATAGCCGGATTGCTCCACTGGGTAGTTCTGCAGAGTCCAAAAAGTGACTACCTTGGTTTTTTTTCCCCGACCTCTATACTTAGAATGTTTAGAATTAGTAGTAATATATATAATGTCTAATATATATACAAGAAATAAAAATGCTCCTCTGGAGCATGAAAAAGTAATATGGGTGATGGTGAGGTTGCAAAATCAAGAGAGGACTAGTCTTTAAAATGCTTAATATGGGGCTAGGTTAAAAAATACAAGAGGACTAGGTTGTGAGCGAATTAATATGGGCACAGCTTCGCCGAACAACCCATATTCGGTTTCGGCGATATGCCCATTGAAACGAGCGTAGTCGATTTACTATATATGCCCCCGACCAAAACGCCGAAAAGCGCAGTTTTAGGCCGTTTGACCAGTGGTCAATAGGCCCCATAGGCTGTAGTGACCAGTGGTCACTTCCGTCGGTTTCGGCGATATGCCCATTGAAACGAGCGTAGTCGATTTACTATATTTGCCCCCGACCAAAACGCCGAAAAACGCTGTTTAGAGTGAGTTTTCCCAACTTTGACCCTGGGCGAGGAACCACGGGAGCCATGCTGACCAGTGGTCACTTCCGGCGGTATCGGCAGTATGCTCATCGTTTTCAGCGACCCCGATTTACTATGCATGGGGACCACCCCGAGGCCGAAAAACGCCATTTTTAGTGACTTTTAGGCCATTTCTAGTAAAAGTGGGACTTAGCAACTTTTCGCCCAAACAGGCCAAAAAAATGCAAAGTTTGAGCCAATCTCCTGAAAGCTAGGGAGCAAAATTAAAAAATCCCCCTCGTTACTTTATGCACCCCTACTGGTAGTTTTCAACAAAACATACTAGACCTCTCCAACTTCGACCCAGTTCTAGAAAAGTGTGACCAAAATTTGCAAAAAATAGCGAAAGTCCGACTTAGGGACTTTGGCACAGAGCCAAAATTGGCCAGGTGCCAAAATGACCAAAAAAGGTAGCATGGGGGGATCCTGTCTACCAACATATAATAGTAGTATGGTGCCAAAATGCCCACATCGTTCCAACACTTCGCCGTAAAATGCATTTCCAATAAGCGTTATTTACTCAGAAAAAAAAAACAAACGCACGGTAACTATCGCCTAGTGCAAAAATTCGAAGTTTCGAATTCGAACCAAAAGCAGCGTTTTTTTTTTCAAAATCGGATTTCATCAAATTTTCGTCATTTTTATTTTCTGAACGTCATTTTTATTTGTCCAACGTCAAAAATACGTTTTTTCCAGAAATACAGTTTTGTTTTCATTTTGGGCTATATTCGTAATTTCTGTTTAATTTTTACCTTGTTGGTGTGTGTTGCTTAATATTTCGCACTGTCCCGCAAGTATATACGTATAACTTCGCACTTATCTAGTGTCTATGTGACATGACTTTCAGCATTAAAACTGATGATAATAACCCAATACAATGTGGGGGGTCTGTGGGGCGGAGCCCCCCAGAAGTTGAAGAGTTTTTTGCATTTTAGATGAAATCATTCTTCAAATCTTTAATTCCTTTCATTTTGCAGAAACAAGAAAATTTTTTAAAAATTTATACTTTTTGAGGGGAAAATAAGAATTTTTTGCTAAAATCGAATGACTTTTTAAGCTTTGTTTATCCAAAAAGCTGGTAAAAACTTTGGAAATATATATATACGTATAGGTATGTATACGCGCTCGCTAAATTCTATGGATATGCCTGTTTTCTGTTTTCCTGTTTACTTTTCTCACATTCACATCGCGACGACGAGGCTGCATCCAGATCTATCCCTGATAGTTTTTAGCATTTATGCAATAAAAGTTCTTAAACATACTGGTACGTACGAATATAAGATCTAATTCCATTTTAGTCGAGAAAATTCGAAGAGTATATAAGTTTTCAAAAAATATTCAGCGAAAATGGTATATGAGAAACGTGCATCAAAAATGCAATTGAAGGATGTAGCATGAAGTCTCGTAATCTATGGCTTTGTAATATAAAACTGATTGAGTATTCAAGCATCGTCGAAGTTTAACATAAACCACAAAGACAATATAGAGCGGGGGTTTGGGGGCGGCAGCCCCCAAAATTTGAGAAATTTTTTGAAAAACCACTGTTAAAACATGATAGAAACTTTGCATTCTTTTTTAATTTGAGTGCTAGTTCCACATTTTGGCTTGGTCATTCTTTCGTCATTTTTATTTTGGCGTCGTCAAAACTATTGTTCATTTCTGCAAACGACGCTATTTTTGACCAAAAACCTAGACCAAAAGTATGGTGGTACTTGTAGTACTACTCGAGTTGTTTACGATGGTAACCTTTTTACCACCCCCGGACCTCTAATTAGCTGGCACCAGGCCAAAACGGTCTCCAGGGGGCCGCGCAGACGCCTTTACACCCATATTATGTAGGGGCGCTATCGCGCCCCTACATAATACAACTTAATTCATTGTTATGAATTACTATGCAAGAAAAATTATATATATACTTATATAATTCAGAAAAAGGTAGCACAAGCCCGCCGATTCCCTTTTCAAATTATGTAATTGTTGGTAGAAGATGCTTAATAATAAATTTAAATGAAACCTTGTCATATATATATCTTTGCTGTTTCAGAATTATAATGCACTGTTTTATTATATAATTATAGTCAAGCGGGGAAAAAACCCACTTTTCAGATTTTTGGCCAGAACTTTTTAATGGTTTGACATATCGAAATGCTGATTATACAGGAAGCTAGGCCTAGTCGTAAGCTTTCTTATGAGCTATAGAACACCTCTGTAGGTTCCGTTAGCGAGAAAAATTGTCCCAAACTGGCGGGAAAAAAAACCCAATGCGGGAAAAAAAACCCATATGCGGGAAAAAAAACCCACCCCAAAAAATTTTTGGCAAGCTGCCAGGAGCATTTCTAACCATTCCAAATGAAAGAGCGGGTTGTTTTTAGTACAACTGCATCAAAATATATTAGTTTTTGTATTAAAATTGAGGTCATATGGTCATTTGAAAATGTTGTATCTTTAACACATAAACATAGGCAAATTTTGGAAATTTTTTAAAATTGTTTATTTTCGGCAGTTTAAGCATCCTATCGTGTAGAAAACGTGTTTTTCTTGTATTTAGAGCCAAACTAGACCCATTTTTAGGCAAAAATAAGCATTTTTGGTCAAAATTGAAATTTTGGCTTGAAATGGCACCGTGTCCGATTTAGACCCCCTGGACCACCCATAACAGTACGAACCCAGGTAAAACCTATACCAATTTAATCTATAGGCTCTATTAAACAAATGTATGTATTGGTTTGACCTTTCCGGTCAATGGTTACAAAAAAAATTTAATTTTGAAAAGTGGGTTTTTTTCCCGCCGTGGGTTTTTTCCCGCCAACTCCAGGTCACCCCCAGGTCGCACCGGAGGGGTCAGAGCAGTGTGACATATATCATCATGAAGCGCAACCGATGCCCTACAGGTACATATAATCCGCTTTGGTCTAAGTCTTTCCAGTAGTTCAGGGTGGCCCGGCAAAGTTTGCCAAATTTCGGCACTTGGTCGGACCAAAATTTCCAAAAATTTCAAAGTCCCAAAAAATTTGCAGGGAAGCAGTGGGAGCAACCATAATAAACCCTCCAGGGTTATTTTGGATGCTCTTCAAGATAGGCTATTAAAATCCTAGATAGCTCATACCGGAAAGCCCACACTGGGGGTGGGTTTTTTTCCCGCATTGGCGAGTGGGTTTTTTTTCCCGCTTGACTATACTTGTGGGTTTTAGCTTAAAACTAATTGTCCCAATTGTTTAAATCGCATAGAATAAGATTTTTGCTGTTTGTTTAGTGATCAATTTTCGCGCCGAGTGCAATATAATTATTTAAACATTATGGCTGGAACAAAATATATGTTTATAGCAAGGGTTTTTAAAGTATAAATATGTTGAAGAAATGTCGCTTAAAATTTAAATACCCAGATGTAGCTAATCAAAAAGGTATATAAAATTTATTTCAACTGGGAGAAATTCGTTTAATTCAACTTTCTTTGAAAAGTGTGAAAAAGACTTTAGTCTTTATATGTTTAATGGATGAAAATTTAAATGTTGCAACGAGCCAAAATATCTCCAAAATGCTACAAAAATTTGCATTCTTACAAAGTCTGCTAGAACCAAATAATTAAGTAATTATATACAAGCTAAGGTCACCCATGGGCAAAATTTAAAAACTGAAGACCAGTTATTAAAGCTAACCTATGTAAGCTCATAGCTAGATTCAGTCAAGTTTCACAATAATTTAGACAAGCAGAGCAATTTTTGAAAAATTATTTGACCTTTTCTCTTGAATACATACAAACAGAATAAAAGTAAACTAAAATTATAACAGTTATCTTAAGCTAAATAATAATGGATATCTTAGCTAAATGTCGATGGCATTTTTGCAACAATTTAATTTTTGATTTAGTGTTTTGAAAATGCTGTGTGTAACTTTTCCTGGAGCTCTAGTTGATTATGACCAAAAATTGTTTGTCAAATCAGATAAAAAAACTAAAAAAGCTCTTATAACAATTTTGATGCTTGCAGATATTTCGTGGAATCAATATATATATTTAATTTAATTTAATATTCTATTCTTAATATTCTGCTTATATATATCTAAAAAATTTTTAATTTGCCAATATATAGATTTCCCTGAGAAGTCAACTTGCATTCAATCAAATCATTCACCGAGATTCGGTGTAGTAACGTAAATATATACGTAGTTTTTTGCGTCGAGAATGTGATTGAATGAAGTATATATATACTCATCTCATACCGATACCGTGTATAATTACAGTTTTAGAGCTATACGTATATAGTAAACTTTAACTGTATAACAAGAAGAATTCTCCTAATATATATATAAATTGCAAATTTCGTTTGCATGCATTGAATTAATTATGTAAAATACAATTCAAATGTTATTACAACGTTCTATTAGCTACAAAAATGCGAAAAAATGAGCGAAAATTGTCCAGAAGCTAAGAAAAAATTTCGATTTTTGTTAGTGTTAAAGAGCTGGTTCCGGTTCCGGTTCCGGTTTTTTAAAGCTCGTTCCGGTTCCGGTTTTTCGGAGTTCCGGTCGATCCCTAATATATATATATATATGGTATATAGCCATGGGGTGAAAAAACCCACCCCCTTTTTTGGGGGAAAAAACCCACCCGCCTCCTGGGTCATGGGTTGGAGATATGAGCTCCAAAACATAGCAGCAAGAAGCGCGACTCTTTCTAACCTATGTATGCAAAGATCAAGTCATTTGGTTCACTCCTGCTTATTTTATGACATTTTGAAAATGACAACTACTTTTTGGTTCAACCATCCAAAAATTTACCAAAAGTGGACCGATGTAACTTTTGACTGGGTTGGGCTAGAAAAGTTTTGCAAATATCTGCAATGATGGCAACTCTTCCTCTTTGCACACAGCCAAAATTAGACCGATCTGCTGTACCGTTAGTCTGGAACATTGCCAAACGTGGCGGGGAAAAACCCACTTTGGGGGGAAAAACCCACCCATTTTTGAAAAATTTTTTAACAACTCAACACGGAAACAATTTAAGACTATAGCACGGTACTATCCAGCACGCTGCGTCATTCTATGCGGTCAGATTCGGACAATTTTGCTCACCTGGCTAGCTAAGGGCTAAAAACCTTAAAAGTGCCATTTCGCAGCTGGAGGACCCAATACAGGTACAATTGTGGATTTTAACAGCCAATTCTACGTAAAAAACCATTCTCTACACGATAGAATAATAAGTTTATCAAATTACCCTATGTTTATGTGTTAAACTTTATGAAACCTGGCCTGTTGATGCAGCATTTTCAACGGCACATGAGATCTCAAAAAAAGCTACTTAGATCGGGTTTTTTGGTTCATACTAACTAAAAAAGGGTTGAATTTTACACTGGAAGTGTCAGAATTGCGATAGAACAATTTTTAAGACCTGTGAGGGGTGGGTTTATTTTCCCCCAATTTGGTTTTTCCCCCCATTGGGTTTTTTCCCCCGCTACTTTTTGGATTTTAGCGCTCTAACGGTACAACTTAGAGAAGTGCAAATAGGCTTAAAAGAAAGTTCTAAGTACGCCAAGTACGATGGTATATAAAGTTCTCAGATAACCCTTATAATAAAAAAGTTCCAGCCAAAATCCGAAAATGTGGGTTTCCCCCCCCCCATCGCTATATATATATATATATATATAATTACTGTCAGTTCAAGGTATTTTTTAGAGATTTTGCCCTGGGGATTTTCGGGAGGGGGTGTAAAAATGAGCTAAAAATTGGTATTTCCTGGAGTATATAGTCAAGCGGGAAAAAAACCCACTCGCCAATGCGGGAAAAAAAAAACCCACCCCCAGTGTGGGCTTACCAGTATGAGCTATCTAGGATTTTAATAGCCTATCTTGAAGAGCATCCAAAATAACCCTGGAGGGTGTATTATGGTTGCTCCCACTGCTTCCCTGCAAATTTTTTGGGACTTTGAAATTTTTGGAAATTTTGGTCCGACCAAGTGCCGAAATTTGGCAAACTTTGCCGGGCCACCCTGAACTACTGGAAAGACTTAGACCAAAGCGGATTATATGTACCTGTAGGGCATCTGTTGCGCTTCATGATGATATATGTCACACTGCTCTGACCCCTACGGTGCGACCTGGGGGTGACCTGGAGTTGGCGGGAAAATAAACCCACGGCGGGAAAAAAAACCCACTTTTCAAAATTAAATTTTTTTTCTAACCATTGACCGGAAAGGTCAAACCAATACATACATTTGTTTAATAGAGCCTATAGATTAAATTGGTATAGGTTTTACCTGGGTTCGTACTGTTATGGGTGGTCCAGGGGGTCTAAATCGGACACGGTGCCATTTCAAGCCAAAATTTCAATTTTGACCAAAAATGCTCATTTTTGCCTTAAAATGGGTCTAGTTTGGCTCTAAATATATACAAGAAAAACACGTTTTCTACACGATAGGATGCTTAAACTGCCGAAAATAAACAATTTTAAAAAATTTCCAAAATTTGCCTATGTTTATGTGTTAAAGATACAACATTTTCAAATGACCATATACCTCAATTTTAATACAAAAATAATATATTTTGATGCAGTTGTACTAAAAACAACCCGCTCTTTCAATTGGAATGGTGAGAAATGCTCCTGGCAGCTTGCCAAAATTCCCGCATTGGGTTTTTTTTTCCCGCTTAATTATATACTCCAGGAAATACTCAATCTTTAGCTCATTTTTACACCCCCCTCCCGAAAATCCCCAGGGAAAATCTCTAAAAAATACCTTGAACTGACAGTAATTATATATATATATATATATATATATGAGCTCGGTGGGGGGAAACCCACATTTTCGGATTTTGGTTGGAACTTTTTTTGGCTATAAGGGTTATCTGAGTAACTTTATATACCATCGTACTTGGCGTACTTAGAACTTTCTTGCAAGCCTATTGCACTTCTCTAAGTTGTACCGTTAGAGCGCAAAAATCAAAAAGTAGCGGGGGAAAAAACCCAATGGGGGGAAAACCAAATTGGGGGGAAAATAAACCCACCCCTCACAGGTCTTAAAAATTGTTCTAATCGCAATTCTGACACTTCCCGGTGTAAAATTCAACCCTTTTTAGTTAGTATGAACCAAAAACCCGATCTAGGTAGCTTTTTTTGAGATCTCATGTGCCGTTGAAAATGTTGCATCAACAGGCCAGGTTTCATAAAGTTTAACACATAAACATAGGGTAATTTGATAAACTTATTATTCTATCGTGTAGAGAATGGTTTTTTACGTAGAATTGGCTGTTAAAATCCACAATTGTACCTGTATTGGGTCCTCCAGCTGCGAAATGGCACTTTTAAGGTTTTTAGCCCTTAGCTAGCCAGGTGAGCAAAATTGTCCGAATCTGACCGCATAGAATGACGCAGCGTGCTGGATAGTACCGTGCTATAGTCTTAAATTGTTTCCGTGTTGAGTTGTTAAAAAATTTTTCAAAAATGGGTGGGTTTTTCCCCCCAAAGTGGGTTTTTCCCCGCCACGTTTGGCAATGTTCCAGACTAACGGTACAGCAGATCGGTCTAATTTTGGCTGTGTGCAAAGAGGAAGAGTTGCCATCATTGCAGATATTTGCAAAACTTTTCTAGCCCAACCCAGTCAAAAGTTACATCGGTCCACTTTTGGTAAATTTTTGGATGGTTGAACCAAAAAGTAGTTGTCATTTTCAAAATGTCATAAAATAAGCAGGAGTGAACCAAATGACTTGATCTTTGCATACATAGGTTAGAAAGAGTCGCGCTTCTTGCTGCTATGTTTTGGAGCTCATATCTCCAACCCATGACCCAGGAGGCGGGTGGGTTTTTTTCCCCAAAAAAGGGGGTGGGTTTTTTCACCCCATGGCTATACCATATATATATATATATTAGGGATCGACCGGAACTCCGAAAAACCGGAACCGGAACGAGCTTTAAAAAAACCGGAACCGGAACCGGAACCAGCTCTTTAACACTAACAAAAATCGAAATTTTTTCTTAGCTTCTGGACAATTTTCGCTCATTTTTTCGCATTTTTGTAGCTAATAGACCGTTGTAATAACATTTGAATTGTATTTTACATAATTAATTCAATGCATGCAAACGAAATTTGCAATTTATATATATATTAGGAGAATTCTTCTTGTTATACAGTTAAAGTTTACTATATACGTATAGCTCTAAAACTGTAATTATACACGGTATCGGTATGAGATGAGTATATATATACTTCATTCAATCACATTCTCGACGCAAAAAACTACGTATATATTTACGTTACTACACCGAATCTCGGTGAATGATTTGATTGAATGCAAGTTGACTCTCAGGGAAATCTATATATTGAAATTAAAAATTTTTAGAATATATAAGCAGAATATTAAGAATATAATATTAAATTAAATTAAATATATATATGATTCCACGAAATATCTGCAAGCATCAAAATTGTTAGAAGAGCTTTTTTAGTTTTTTATCTGATTTGACAAACAATTTTTGGTCATAATCAACTAGAGCTCCAGAAAAAGTTACAGCATTTTCAAAACACTAAATTAAAAATTAAATTGTTGCAAAAATGCCATCGACATTTAGCTAAGATATCCATTATTATTTAGCTTAAGATAACTATTATATATAATTTTAGTTTACTTTTATTCTGTTTGTATGTATTCAAGAGAAAAAGTCAAATAATTTTTCAAAAATTGCTCTGCTTGTATAAATTATTGTGAAACTTGACTGAATCTAGCTATGAGCTTACATAGGTTAGCTTTAATAACTGGTCTTCAGTTTTTAAATTTTGCCCATGGGCCTTAGCTGTATATAATTACTTAATTATTTGGTTCTAGCAGACTTTGTGAGAATGCAAATTTTTATACCATTTTGGAGATTTTTTGTCTCGTTGCAGTATTTAAATTTTCATCCATTAAACATATAAAGACTAAAGTCTTTTTCACACTTTTCAAAGAAAGTTGAATTAAGCGAATTTCTCCCAGTTGAAATAAATTTTACCTTTTTGATTAGCTACATCTGGGTTTTTAAATTTTAAGGGACATTTCTTCAACATATTTATACTTTAAAAACCCTTGCTATATACATATACGACATACGTATATATATTTTGTTCCAGCCATAATGTTTAAATAATTATGTTGCACTCGGCGCCAAAATTGATCACTAAACAAACAGCAAAAATCTTATTCTATGCGATTTAAACAATTGGGAGAATTAGTTTTAAGCCAAAACCCACAAGTATAGCCAAGCGGGAAAAAAACCCACACGCCAATTCGTGAAAAAAAACCCACCACCAGTGTGGGCTTTCCGGTATGTGATATCTAGTATTTTAATATCCTATCTTGAAGAGCATCCAAAATAACCCTGGAGGGTTTATTATGGTTGCTCCCACTGCTTCTCAGCAAATTTTTTGGTACTTTGTATTTTTTGTAATTTTTGGTCCGACCAAGTGCCGAAATTTGGCAAACTTTGCCGGGCCACCCTGAACTACTGGAAAGACTTAGACCAAAGCGGATTATATGTACCTGTAGGGCATCGGTTGCGCTTCATGATGATATATGTCACACTGCTCTGACCCCTCCGGTGCGACCTGGGGGTGACCTGGAGTTGGCGGGAAAAAAACCCACGGCGGGAAAAAAAACCCACTTTTCAAAATTAAATTTTTTTCTAACCATTGACCGGAAAGGTCAAACCAATACATACATTTGTTTAATAGAGCCTATAGATTAAATTGGTATAGGTTTTACCTGGGTTCGTACTGTTATGGGTGGTCCAGGGGGTCTAAATCGGACACGGTGCTATTTCAAGCCAAAATTTCAATTTTGACCAAAAATGCTTATTTTTGCCTAAAAATGGGTCTAGTTTGGCTCTAAATACAAGAAAAACACGTTTTCTACACGATAGGATGCTCAAACTGCCGAAAATAAACAATTTTAAAAAATTTCCAAAATTTGCCTATTTTTATGTGTTAAAGATACAACATTTTAAAATGACCATATGAACTAAATTTTAGTACAAAAACTAAGTTGTACTAAAAAAAACCCCCTCTTTAATTTGGAATGGTTAGAAATGCTCCTGGCAGCTTGCCAAAAATTTTTGGGGTGGGTTTTTTTTTCCCGCATATGGGTTTTTTTTCCCGCATTGGGTTTTTTTCCCGCCAGTTTGGGACAATTTTTCTCGCTAACGGAACCTACAGAGGTGTTCTATAGCTCATCAGAAAGCTTTCGATTAGGCCTAGCTTCCTGTATAATCAGCATTTCGATATGTCAAACCATTAAAAAGTTCTGGCCAAAAATCTGAAAAGTGGGTTTTTTTCCCCGCTTGACTATAATTACCATAATAAACAATTGCATTATAATTCTGAAACAGCAAAGATATATATATGACAAGGTTTCATTTAAATTTATTATTAAGCATCTTCTACCAACAATTACATAATTTGAAAAGGGAATCGGCGGGGCTTGTGCTACCTTTTTTTGAATTATATAAGTATATATATAATTTTTCTTGCATAGTAATTCATAACAATGAATTAAGTTGTATTATGTAGGCGCGATAGCGCCCCTACATAATATGGGTAAAGGCGTCTGCGCGGCCCCCTGGAGACCGTTTTGGCCTGGTGCCAGCTAATTAGAGGTCCGGGGGTGGTAAAAAGGTTACCATCGTAAACAACTCAAGTAGTACTACAAGTAACACCATACTTTTGGTCTAGGTTTTTGGTCAAAAATAGCGTCGTTTGCAGAAATGAACAATAGTTTTGACGACGCCAAAATAAAAATGACGAAAGAATGACCAAGCCAAAATGTGGAACTAGCACTCAAATTAAAAAGAATGCAAAGTTTCTATCATGTTTTAACAGTGGTTTTTCAAAAAATTTTCAAGTGTGGGGGCTGCCGCCCCCAAACCCCCGCTCTATATTGTCTTTGTGGTTTATGTGCAACTTCGAAGTTGCTTGAATACTCAATCAGTTTTATATTACAAAGCCATAGATTACGAGACTTCATGCTACATCCTTCAATTGCATTTTTGATGCACGTTTCTCATATACCATTTTCGCTGAATATTTTTTGAAAACTTATATACTCTTCGAATTTTCTCGACTAAAATGGAATTAGATCTTATATTCGTACGTACCAGTATGTTTAAGAACTTTTATTGCATAAATGCTAAAAACTATCAGGGATAGATCTGGATGCAGCCTCGTCGTCGCGATGTGAATGTGAGAAAAGCAAACAGGAAAACAGAAAACAGGCATATCCATAGAATTTAGCGAGCGCGTATACATACCTATACGTATATATATATTTCCAAAGTTTTTACCAGCTTTTTGGATAAACAAAGCTTAAAAAGTCATTCGATTTTAGCAAAAAATTCTTATTTTCCCCTCAAAAAGTATAAATTTTTAAAAAATTTT